>JAHWXV010049287.1:0-16876 GCA_024586415.1 Phrixothrix hirtus
GCGTCGTTCGAGCTCAGCTGGGCTGTATCAAATATCGGCCATCTCAACTAAATATTATCGGAATCTTACTGAAAAACACGTGGATTATCACGCACTAAATAGCGAACAAGGCCGATAACAGAGCGAGATACTATAACCGACCCACCACAGCAAGCTGAAGAGGCCTAAGTTATAGTATCACTAGAACGCAAGGAGTACACAACAAAAGATGTTCGCACTCGGTGAAAGCTCCGTGTTTTCTCTCTCTCATTACATCTACAGCGATCTTCAGTCGAAATTTATACCTTAATCACGATGAATGGGGGAAACTATTTCATGTCCCTACCTTTCTGGACAATTTCTGATACAGTTTAATAAACTTTTTGAAAAATTTAAATATCGATTTTTTTGTTATAATTTTTGCTATGTCAAACTGAGATTTTTTGCGACTGAATTTTTGTTGTAGTTTTTCACGTTCGGTGGTTATAGATATAAACGTCTTCCTGAATTTTTATTTACCTGACTATTTCATGTTAAAATTTTTAATTCATTTTTATAACATTTTTGTTTCATTCATATAAATGTTTACTTATTTTCCACTTTTTTTAGCTCTGGGTGTGAACAAATTAGTATTTGTTATTTGTGTACTCGCAATCTATACTATTAATTAGGAACTTTCACCTATTTTTTTTTGTAAAAATATAACATGTTGAAGCTGTCCTTAGCTATATACGTCGTTTTAAATAATTTATTGCTTTTCGTTTGCCTCAAAAATGTGAATTTCCGAATTTGGCGTCATTTGAGCAGAAATATGATATGCGCTCAAGTGATGTAAGCAGCCAGTAGCGGGGCAGCCGACCTTAAATGGTAAATATCTCGAAAACACGTTGGTGAAGTATCTTTTTGTACAACACAAATTGCACAGGACATTTAAAAAAAATATATAAGTGGTGTTTCGTACCTCATTGTAAAAATAAATACATGTTCAAAATCCTACATGTTATAAATTTGATTGTAGAATCCAACAGTAGCCAAGCGAACCTTTTTTCAATAATACGTAACATCAGTAGGAGCCACATTAATAATGCTGACGTATGCTTACAGCCTACTAGATAGCAGTAATTTTTATATGTACCATTATCATTATCAATTAAATTCAAATAAATTACAAGATAATGCTGAACAATCGTAATACTGAATATTTTCTACGATTTCATCAATTGTTAGTAATACCATACATGCTTTATTGTGAATTCGGTGTTCTGGGCATATCTTTGCTTTTGCAATACAACCATTATTGTCACGTTTAATTTGTACATATCCTATAGCATTATTACCATAGCACAGTACATTCAAAACAGAAATCCTGTTGTTGCTTGTGCATTACCTACACTAATAGGGAATGTTTTATGAAGTTGTATGTTAAATTCATTAATATTGAATTACAAATAGTAAAATGTAAACAAGCATACTCACGTTTTATAAATAAATAACGTTAGATAATATTCATGGAATATAAAACTGTTGAAAAACGTAAATATGTATAGCACAAATGTTACTTTAAAATAAAATTATAAAAATATTACACCGCCGGGTGGCGGTTTAAAACTTGTCTTTGAAGGCATCATCAGAATTAATATCACGTTTAGATTTTACATGATTTGTCACATATGTATGGGGTGTGGATTTTCTAGTCTCCTTTTGTTTCTTTTAATATTCGGTAAACAGAAGCCACTGATATACTTATTGCGAGACTTAAATGTTGTTTTAATTTTCCTTTAAAGGAATTACTAATGTCTATTTCTTTCTTTGAAATATTTTTTAAAAATTCAAACTCAACTTCGCAGCTTGTTATGCCTTTGAAGATTGCTAGCGTATTGATAATTTCAACGAATTTTTACTTCGGTGTATACAAAGCCGTGCCCTCTCCAAGCACCTTGTGCACAGTGTAAAACTTTTTCTCATGTTAAAACGGCCTAGCTATAGTTAGACTTTTAAAAACAATTTTGCAGTATTAACTACTTTTTTAATAAACAACGGTATTCATTTCATTATACTATTACTTTAAAAATAGTATCATGAATCATTTATTTACGGTTGTGCCTTCGAACCTCTGATTTCTGCTAAATTGAAGCGCAAATGATTTTTAAGAAATTCTGAGCAAATTGTTGGCTGTAGCCTTTTCGTATCCTTTTTCCATTACTAAATAGCTTAATAAACTGCACCTGAATGATTACTAACGTTAAAGCAAGTTTTATAAAACTGCACAGTGGATTTGATTTGCATAACGTCAAATATGTTGGATATTGTGATGGTACATAATAGGTGTTTACGATAATTAAACCGCTTCACACGGATCCAGTATTCCTTCTAGATCTTTCATAAATTCATTTCTACCGGTGTGAAACGGTTTAATTATTGTAAACTCCTATAAGGAACTAGCAGGTCCATTTCTGTCTACTTGCTCCTGACGTCTCGACCAATAGTGTTACGTTCTTGATACTGCCATTGAATTCGTAAATATTTCAAACTTGTAAAGTATTTTAAACAATCCTCTGATTATTTTTGAATGTTTTGTTATTATAAACGAATTTCTATGACGGTTTACTTTCATTGTTACCAAAAAAAGAAAGCATTTTCCGATATATGAAAGTACCCAAATCTCGGAATATTCGTTATAAGTAAACTGTCTGGATTTCGGTTCTTAGAATCTACAGCTGTGGTCCATAAACTTTTATTTTAGAAAACATATCTGTTTATAACAGTTATTTAATTTGTTTAAATTTAATCTAATTTGCCTGTTTAGTCTTATTCTAGGTTTGACTTTTAGTTAAATAATTTTACGTACATATATTTGTTTTATTTAAAAATCACTATTGGCAAAGTTTTTATATAAAAATGCCACATATTTATATAATAATGGTTCTAGAAATTTATAACATATATTTTTATAGTTGTTATTTTTCAATATACAAAGAAATAAATTGTGGAATAAAATGATTCCTCAACACTCGCGATAAACAATGTTTTACTTATCTCGGGCACATTTTGCCCGTTTTTCACTATTGTTAACCAAAAACTAGTTTTTAAAGAGTCTAATTAATGGAATCGTGTGTTTAATTTATGAAATGAATTCACTTCTCAAAAATATTTAACAAAAGCCTGGAATTTACCTTGCACTAACAATAATGTCACAGTACCTACATGAACAAAAAATTGAACATCTACCTTAATCATCTTAACCAGAACACTTAAATTGTACCTTAATTTTACTAGTTCAAAGTACCTCCCTTGCTGTGCCTGCAATCGCAGTAAAAGTTCAACCAGATGAGTATTTTTTACTGCGGCTGTAATATCGATAAATGTTGTTCACATTAAGCTAATTTTCAGGTTTCGTGCAGCAAATAAAAGCTAAAAATAGCCGGATTACATACGCTACTAAGTTTCGCAGTTTTTTAATTACCATGGCAGCAAAAGTAGCTGTGTGGACATAGCGTAAGGTCGTAAGGTTACGTAGTAAATGTGCCGTAGGAATTCAATGCACCTAATATGCAATTGACACTTAGCTCTACAACTATACCAGACTTAAAGTGTTTGTAAATAGGCTTTAACAGGTAAAATATGTATTTGAGTCAATAGTTTACAATTCACTAGTTATTTTTTAATAAATTAGATTTGTTGAAAAAATATGGTACAATGGTGGTGGTTATAATTTACAAACGCGTCATAATTGAATGACTTAAAATGTTCGAGGAACATTAGTTTTAAATAAAAACCGATAAAAGCACAGTTGCGTCATTGTTTAATTTAAAAAAATCATAAATTATTGATTTTACAATCTAAAGAATGGCGGCGTCAATTCGTTCCACTAATAAATAATATATTAGTAAATTTCCTTTAAAGGCTTCTAAATTTAAATTGAGTTGAAAAAGAAATTTCTTTTTTACTGCTAAATTAAAATTGCAGTGGGTCGTTAATGACATACTGAGTTTAAATGGGTAATACAGGCGTGCTTATTATATACAAAAAGGTAGTGAAATATTACTTAATTAATATGTAAACTATCGAAATTTATGAAATAATAGTGAAGAACAGGTTAATTGCGTTAGATTATTTAAAATAAAAATTTTAAATTGATGTGTAAAAAATTTTTTAACTGTATAAGACGCAAAGTCTTTACTTAAAATGCAAAACACTAATTCACTTTGTTTGACAAATTGTAAATACACGGCTGTAAAAAATTTATACATAATAAAGAATGAAAATAACTGAAAAAATACACTGGAATCGTTATTTTTTAATCTAGTTATATCTAGGAACATGAATTCCAGCCTCTCTTTAATAGTAAAAGAACGTTCAAAAAGATGTCAAGGGGAATGATGATATTTGTACGTCGATAAAGGATTCTCGCTTGAGTTCACTTTATACTAATATCAAATAGAATTTTTATAATAAATATAATTTGTGTGTTGTACATATTTTAGATAATTTGTATACAAAATGTAGTCCTTTATTCTTATAATTTTATAGAAACAGACGTATTTTAATTGACTTATAATAATCTGCACTTAAGACTAGATTACTAAGATAATTATACTACTTTTAAGAAATAACAATAAGGAGAGAAAGGAAAAAGGGAGCTGAAAAAACACAAATATAACAAGTATACAATAACTAAGAGGTAGAGCTATTTCATTGTGGAGGGTCCTTTAGAAAGAACTGCACCAAACCTCATACAACTCTTATACCTCATTGTAGATTTTCGCTTTACCTACATCGCAACGGTGTAGATGATGAACCATTCTTTATAAAGATATTTGAAGTAAAATACTAAGCAAAATTTCATTTTAAAATATTTACTTTACACGCTACAGTTTCTGTTTGGTTGATTTATAATTTCGGTTATTAAATAATAATAAATACTACTTTAAAAATGTTCATTACTAGCCTTTAAAAATTTCAATTTGTATTGAAGAAAATTATTTTTGTACTACTTTCATTTATAATAAATATTTAGCTTAGTATCTCACGTTTACATAAGTATTTAGTATTAATTAATTTAATACACAAAGCGTATTAGTAAACAAAACTTATAGCTTCACTTTAATACGAAAATTAGATTTGTATAACGAAATTATAAAAGAATTGATATAATTGGAGAATAATAAAATACAAGCATATAAATAACACTTGTTAATTGAGTTACTTTACAAAACTTTCTTCAATTTAAATTATGAATTCTTTAACTCTGACGCATTTACAAAACACTGACGAAATCACTATAGATTGTTTTAGAACTTTCGATTCTGCATTACATACAACCAGAAAGCATTTACACTATAAAAACCAATTGACCTTAAGTCGTTGTAATCGAATGTAGCCAAGTATTATTGTTGGTAATACATCTAGTGTAAGTCTATAAAATTAATGAAAATGGTTATTTATTATTAAACTACATATACACTGCTCCAAGACATTAAAGCACCATATAGTAAACGAATAAATGTTTATCTTATTTGCTGATAATTTGTAGCGGTTGGCGTTGGTTTGAACCAACTGAGTATATGGCGTTCAGTTGTCAAACTTGTGTTGATATTTGAAGTTGTATTTGGTGTTAGTTACATAAAATTAAATCACATACAATAATCATTTAATGAACTATCAGTTTTGGTTTATATTTATATCGTGTTTTATCTTGGTAAAGTCATCTTATTGTTTCTTGTTTATCCGTTTCACCATTATGCAACGCGAATTACGAAATTTGACGAGAAAGTAATGTGCGCAAGCCGTGGTGTTATTAGAGGAATGCTGGAGTTATTGCCGAATAGGAGAAAGATTACAAAGGTATAGGGACACTGGTAACTACTTCCGACGACCTGGGCAAGGTAGACATTGTGCCACAACGATTCGCTACAAGTAGACGTTTCCAATCTCAACTACAGGAAGTTCACGGTACCCGAATTAGCATAGAAATAGTTCCTAAACATCTAATAGAAGCTGATTTGGTATGTCGTGTGCCTGCTCGAGGTGCAGCATTGTCCGTAAAATACCGGAGAGTTCTCTTGAATTTTTCTAAGACTCGTGTGAATTAGTTGCAGGGCGACTGGCGACAAGTTCTCTTTACAGACGAATCCAGATTTTGTCTTTATACCGGTGATAGACGTTGTCGTGTGAACAGACGACAAAATGAACGATATACTCAATGCAACATTCTGAATTCCACATCATTTGGCGGAGGTTCTGTAACGGTATGGGGAAGCATTTATTTCACAGCTCGAATCTTAATGCTGATCGGTACATAACGGATATCCTCCAAGATCATGTTGTGCCATTCGCGCTTTATATTGAACCAAATTTTGTATTAATCCACACTGCTCGCATAGTTGAAAATTATTTAGAGGAGGTTGGAATCGACACTATGTATTGGTCAGCAAGAACTCCAGACTTAAATCCAATAGAACATGTCTGGGATATGCTTGTTAGGCGCCTGCAAAATTATTCAAACCCAGCAAACACCCCGGAGTAGGTGGGGTACCGCTTTGTGGAGCAGAATGACATAAGCCCGCTTATTTTGAGTATGAATCGTCGATGTCAAGCCATTATTAGAAATAGAGGTGAAAATACTTGATATTAAGGCCATTTCATTAAAAATTTTGTTAATTAAAATTTTCGAGCTTTTCCCTTTTTCCATGCTTTTCACTGTATTTTAATTTGTAAAGGCTAATTTATTAAAAGATTAAACAAAGTTTACTTATTAATGGTTGTTAGTTATCCAGGAATTGAATACACTTCTCTATCTAGCCATATACTATAGTTTTATAAAGGATCTAGTGGTGCGTTAATTTCATGGAGCAGTATAGTTTTGAAAACCAATTTTTTGTTGTACAATTTATGCTTTAGTACCTACTAGTAAAAAATATGCTATATCAACAATTTTTTTTTGAAAAAAGTAAATAGTTAACTCGACTGGTCAATCAGTCGTTAGCACGGAGAGCACAAACTACCTTAATCGTGTTGGACATTACTTTAAGCGAAACGTAAGTTTTCCTACGTTTTTTTTTCTAGAAATATTAAGTTTTCCATCTTAAGAGTAACAATATTTTTTTTTAAGATTTTATCATATCTTTCGAATTATTCACTATTATTAATGTAATAAAACAAAACTATGTCCTACTTAGCTAAGTCAGTACTTAAATCTAAGAGAATTTAGTTGATAAGTATGGCAGCACTTTTCAAAACACGAACATGTGCCCTTACTTTAAAATAGGAGTTCTGTAGCATTTAATATGATACAAACAAGCATATTTTGTTAACCGCTACTCATTTGCTCTATAAAAATGTTATAAAGCAACCTTGTATATTTAATTGGTGCTTAAATCGTATCATTATTCATAATGACGTATAAAATACTAATAACTCAAACAATTTCCATTTATGTAGTTTTATAAATGAGTATACTGTATTTTGTGTTTATATAATTAGTAATATAAGATTAATAGCAAAAATATTTAACCCAATCAAACGGCGCTAGGCACCCGTAGAGGATATATAACTGTCAATATTATGAATGAATTGGTTTCCCCTGCTAGCTGAGGATAATGGGAGTTCATGTGAATCTAATTGATTGAATGTATGTAATTTTTCAAGTGCCGATGACGGTAGGCGCCGAAAAAATAGTCTTAATTGGGTGGGCGCCACTTCACCTTAAGTAAGTTTTACCATACAGAACTAAGGATTGAGGACCAGAGTTCGAAATCCTTGACTGAAAATGATAGCCTGAGAGGTTGTATAACTTCGTCAACAAAGTCACTGTATTATAAGCGGTCGCTGAATTTTCCACAGTACAATGTAATTTTACCTATGTACTATAATTAAATTACGTAGTACTTCAATACCCCAGACGCCACTATTGCCTGCCTAATTTTCGAAAAATTTTTCTCGCACTTTTTAGGTTCATGGTATTCTACTAGAAAGGTAAATTGTATAATAAGTCACAAATAACTATCGTTTGGGTACCTAACTATCCCAGAATGGTATTATATTTCGAGTTTTCGGAAGAAGCGTAATACTTTTATCCAGGAATTTACAGGATATACACACAAAATCTGTAACTTTTTTCTTGGGTGAATTCCACCTCGCTACTATGTAATACTTGTCGTATAAGAATTAGGGATTAACTCATTTACGTTGAAATTTGGTGTTATTTCTAACGAACCTTGCAAAGTAATCCATCGCCCCCGATATATTTCTACTAAATAAAAGATTTAATGTATTTAAAGTTTTATAAAAACTGCTTGCAGCAACTTCGTCAGTTATTTATACTGAAAACATTAAAACATGAAAAAATTTTAAACGGTCAACAGTTAGTAAATCTTGCAGAAAACCTTTGTAATCATATTGATGAAGGTGAACGTTCTAACAAACTTGATGGTGATTTGATTAAGTGATATCAATGATCACAAGAGAGCTTGAGAATTTGAAGTCGATTCTGAGGAAGAATATGAAGTTTTGAACGAGGCCAGTGAAGGTACAGGTTATTTTTATGGACGTCATTGATACAAGTGATCTAAAAAAGCTTCTGATATTCCAAGGCTTGGGTCTTCTAATATGGTTATTCATTTACCGGGAATAAAGGGCCCCGCAGAAAATGCACCTTCTAAAACGCCCTTTGAAGCGTGACCACTTTCATTTAGCGGCAAAATTTCAGGCAAAATATTAAAGAATACAAATGCAAAAATTAGAGAAGCAAACATCGCATATTATGACGGCTGCTTCAGTGGTAGTCTTTATAACGGTAGCTTTCACATTATAATTTTCCGAGACAGCAGGTTTCAGCCAAAGATGGGTAAGGGTTTTAAAGGTCTTCTCATACGACCTATTTATTTCTTTTTAACTGTAAACAGAATTTGTTAAAGTAAACTAACGCTTACTAAAGTCAAAATGACTTTTGTTTTTCGCCGATATCTCGTTTTTTTGCTTAGCGGTCTTAGTAATTTCTTGTTACATCTTGTATACAATGATTTCGGGTAAATAATTGTGCACACAATTTTTGCTAGCTTAATATACGTCACATTAAAGTTTCTAACAGCGAGATTTATTTACGAATACTCATAGCTGTGCTTTTAATTATGTATTACTCAGGTTTTCATTTAATTTGGTTGCTAATACGCTTATTGCAACGATTTTACTGATTTAACTTGCTACTATACGAGTCTATTACTTTTTATTCATGAAGTTTAAAATTTTCGGTCGTATTTTGTTCACTAAAAATAACTGACAGTTAAAAAAAATATATTTTATTTATCAAAGTTCGACGGAAGAATGTGCATATTTTTATTTATAGTTCAGACCTAATAAGAATAACATTTATACAATGTTTTGAATGTTATTATAGCGGGACGGAATAAGCGGATGTAAGCATCAAGTTCAAGAATAAGGAGTACAGTTTTACAAACAACCAGTTACCACTTCGCGCACGTGTTTGCTTATTTATAAAACAGCAAACAGGTAAAGCTACAAGTTGTTGTCTAAAAACTAATTAATTGTTGAATAATCGAAAGTTTCAATACGGATCAAGTCGGTATTCTCTAGTGTATTTTGGTTTTCAATGTTTGCAACATTTGTGCTTGGACATATGTGTTTGCACATAGCCTACATTCCGCATTTCAGCAATGTTTGGGCTCTGTGCATATCGAAAAAATTTCTACAAACCTTTCTTAAATGCAGAGTTTAATAATTCGCAGTCTCGTGCTTGATACAGAATATTCGTTTTTGTGAGTGTTGTTGCGTTTTGTTTAAACTGTTGGGACAAGTCTTTAGGAAATTGTGTTTTCCAATAGTAACAGATTTAGGTAAGTGGCCAACAGCTTTTTAACTTACACTTTTCTGTCGATCGAAATATGGTTCTGAACAACAAATTGTTATTAATTCTCAAGACGGGAGCCCTTTTTATTATCGATATGCTGTCTCCACCTTATATATTGTTTGACGATTTCCCTCCATTGGGTAAATTTTAAAATTTGATATTTTTGGAATTTTTGATTTTTTGACATAGGAGCTGCAGTATCTGCCAAAACGAATTTCAAAATTAACCTCCTTTCGACTGGATTATTACTTACGTTTTTATTAACAAAATAGGATTCATAATTTTGAGGAGTTCTAAAATCCTGCATTTTTATTAATGTTTCTCTTAATTTTAACCTAGATATTAATTATTTAATAAAGTATATTTTATTTACAGCTTGTTTTAATTAAGGAATGTCAGTATTTGTTTATAATAATGTAATATATCATAAGCTTGACTATTGGTTGTATTTTTAATACGTTCAAGTTTTATGTTTCTGTAATCAGCACTTCTCAGATTTCCGGTTAACGGAACACATGCACGTTTAGCTCCTTTTTATATAACGGTTCTTTTGAAATAACTAGATACTGTTTATTTAAATAATTTCCGATTGTTAATATCTAATTTTCTTGTATTTTGATTCATAAAATTGGCTTTTATACTTAAATGCTTTGCAAAAGTTATCATGAACTTTTTTGTAATTTTAAAGCATCTTTTTCATATAACATTACTTTTTGTTAATGAATCTTTATAATGAAATTGGTTCTCTTGCCACTCGCGTACTCGAATTTATCGAACTTTCACGTGTTAGCTCCCCGAACTTATAATTAGCGCATTCATTGTTGCTTTGCGTAATTAATAAAAAAACTACAATGAATTTTTGCGGTTGCAGGCACGTCACAATATGGATCAACAGCTAATTTCCTGGAGCACCCGACATAATTGAATTGAAATACTGTCGATTTCGAGAAGTATTTTCAAGTCAAACCATGCAAGAGATGGTACTGGAAGAAACAGTTTTAGAGAAACCATATCTGAAGGACGTTTTTTGTTTCTTTGGTAATATTAAGAGACATAATTGAAAATTGTGATAAACTTGCCACAACTTCAAAATAAATGGAATTTTTAATAATAACTGCCAAAAAAATTACATTTGCAGCGAATATCGAGTTATTATAGTTGGGTTCCGTAGCTGTTGCTCATTTGGTCAATATATTAAAAGTAAGCTGAAAAATTACGGCATTAAAACAGTATGTTTATGCGTTTCCAAAACGCGTTACTTAATAAATCCGTTTATTTATACAGGAAAAGCAACAGAACCTAATCCAAGAAAATTTCTCGTACCAATACGTATAAGATTAATTTCGCTTATTTTAAAGCAGAGGAGACTATTGGTTTAGTAACATTGAGTTATTTAATGTACTAAAAGGCGTTGGTTTGACATAACCAGGGACACTCCGTAGTATCAATGTAAAATTGACTCAGTATTCTTGTTTTCACAACAGCTACTAGTGCACTATTGCAAATTTGATTTTATACACAATATACTAGTGCTATTTGCGTCAACATAGAATGGATGCGCTTTGTTGATTTCCTCCATGGACCATGATGAGAATGTCTAAGATAATGATAAAACAGAAATAATAAATTTTTACAGCACAACTAAGGGAGGAGTCGATGTGTTGGGGCGAAAGTACCTAAATTATTCTTACTAAATAAGAATCAGGCGATGGGGAACTGTTGTATTTGGAGAGTAGCAGCCGAACCATCATACAGTCCGGTTGTGTTTAGTGCGCTCTAATTAATTTCTGAGATACTGTAACTTAGGCCCCTTCAGCTTGCTGCGGTGGGTCGGTTAAAGTATCAAACAAATTTCCTGCTGTAAATGTCACAAGTCAAGGTGCCTAGTATTGAAATAGACAACACTACGCGCAACTCGCTTATTGGATATCTAGAATGGGTTGACGATATAAACCCAAACAAGCCCTTGCGGCCTTCTGACAAAGTGTTACAGCACCTCCCAGATCAAGTCATTAAACTGGCAAAAAACTATCCTGAAATAGCAGGAAATGAAGCGGAGAGAATTCTCTAAGGATATGCAGTCAAGAACGCAGCGGCCAAGGCGGCCATTAAATTACTGGATGAAGAAATGAAGTACTCCACAGATTCGTCACCAAGTACCTCCGACGATTTCATTACCTAAAAAGGCAAGAAAAGGAAACCCAGGAAATACGCAGCAAGGTAAAGAAGGCCTAGCTCCGAAAATTAAAACGTCAAATAAATTCGAAGCCCTTTCCGACAGCGAGCCAGAAGCAGAAGAAGAAGGAACGCGACCAATACCACACCCAACAAGCACTACGAGGAAGGTAGAAATAGTATCCCCCCTCATAGTGTTCAGAGACAAAAATGAATGGGAGAGCAAAATAAAAGTGTTCCATGACAAAAACATTAAACCCAGGGCAGCAGTAAATACTGCACTAGGTATAAGAATACAACCTGATACGGCCAACGATTTCCGTAATGTAAGAAGTATCTTCGACGATAGGCAGCTGCCCTATCATACATACTTACTACGCGACGAAAAACCGCCAAGTGTAGTGATCAGGGGACTGCCATAAGCCATACCGAACGAGCTCATCCTTGAAGAGCTGAAAAGAAAAGGCGTCCCGGCATTACACGTCAAGACAATGCGCAGCAGAAGAACCAGATGCCCAATTCCACTGAACTTCGTGGAATTAACGAAATCCCCCACAGAAGAAGAGGTCTTTGACCTACGGGAACTACTACACCTCCAAATAAGTGTTGAGGTGCCTCGCAACGGCAGAAGGGGCACCATTCAGTACCATCGTTGCCAGCAGTTCGGGCACTCACTAAGGTGCTGCAAGGCTGGCCCAAAGTGTGTAAAGTGCACGAGTGACCACCACACTATGCATTGTAAAAAAGTGCGCTAAACACCGGCGACATGTTTCAATTGCGGCGGGAACCACGCCGCAAACTTCGGAGGGTTCCCGAAATTCCCCAGGGAAAAAACACTGGCAAAGCAAGTCATTAATACAAAGCCCGCAGCAAGCACAGGAGGAAAATCATACGCGGAAGCGGTAAAAGGGCCACCAGCCGCCCCAGCGCAACCAGCAGCAGCAGCAGTGCAGTTTGATTCAGTGAAAATCATAAAAGTGCCAGAAATAATAATGGAGGCTGCAAAAAACGCCGTAACCTTCGGTGAGGGCATGGCAAAAATAATAGCCCGGCTGCCAGATATCCTAGTGGTGTTCGGAACGGAGCCATAATCGACACGCCACCAAGACGGGCACTGCTTAACACAGAAAACGAAACACTCCGTGAAAATCAAACATTCACAGGGAGATATAGGAGCAAAGCTCCTAGGGCTCCATTCTCAATGATAAAATGGCAGTGGTTGTTGTATTTCGAGCAGTACTGGATATTTCACGAGTCAACAGTTATATACTTTAACTAGCACCGTTGAATGATATATTCTAAACCACACAAAGGGAATTTTATATTAGGCTGGGTTGGAAATTTGTCAAAGAACACTTAAGAAGGGAACGTGACACAAAAGGGTCATCGAAAGACCTAAAATCAATTATTCAACATTTACTTAGAATAGATCCGACAACACAGTCTGGGAATCGGGACCCATAAGAACTTATGTAAAGTTGTCACATATGGGCGAGGAAAAAACACAAAAACGTAGAATTATTAACAAAAGGTGTGACCATCACGTCTGTAAGGACCAGTCTGAGAGCGTTACAAATTGCATTACATATTTGGAATAGTGTGTAATATAAACGTTGTTAAATTTTTGCAGTAACTCGTTCTGGTCACTAAAAATTATTTGTCAAAAGACATCCTTATCAAAATGCCTATATGTAATACTATTTCAGTTTTTCTTTTACAGGCAATGAAGTCATGATATCTAAATGCAATAAATGTAAAATTAGCTTTAAAAATAATTATTTATTAGTTCTCTAGATATTTTCCACACGTGTACTTTTCTTTTAATACTTTTATATAAATAATATGGTTTAAGTTTTACTTTAACTAAAGTTTAATTTTTTTTATCTAAGTTTTAAGAAAAAGGCTTGTTTTATTTTATAAAATCACAAAAATATTGGAAAATTACCTATAACTATGTTAAATCGACTAAATAGTATGGGGCGTTAAAATGCCCCTTTGTAATAAAAGGGTTGCTTGAAAACACGATAGAGCATGAAGGTTCAAACTAAAGTCTTTCAATAAAAGAGATGTTAAAATAATAGTCGGTATAATGAAATAAAATTCACATATTACAGATAAAGAAAATATGAAACAGGCAGCAGAACGATATAACTTGGTCAATCGTGGATCCATCGATTGATAAAGTAAATTCGATAGTATTAAAATCGTATATCAATAACATTTACTAAATAATTACATTTCGCGTTAGGTTTATTATTTTAAACTTCAGTAATAAATTTCTACGCCGAGGTCCTAATGATAATAGAAACAGTTCTTGTCTGTTAAATCAAGCGATCATTTTTTATTACGTTCATAATTATTTACGGTCTACACGCTGAGGGTGTGGTGACTAATCCTCAAAAGGAGGTTGACAATGGAAAGGTAAGAAGGTATTGACTTTCTTGGCCGTCAATGACGGATATTTGAGTTTTCAAGGGCTAGAGATTAGAGATAGTACTTAAAAATCGAAGTTGTGGACAGGCGAAGGCTTCTGCGCCGTTCTGTTGATTCCTAAACTGGGCTAGTGTCCAATTTACAAAAATTTAGGTGTTTTTACCTTATAACTCAAAGGGTCACATTAATTCGCGTATCACTACGTTAACCTTTCGTTTTTTACCGGGACTGTATCTCGTCATACCGGGCTATTAAGGAAAATTCTGCGTAAAATCTTACTATTTTGTCTTACGAAATATAAGTATAAAGTTGTTTTGGGTAAAATGTTTTGATCTCCAGTTTCTAACAGAAATGCATGTTTTTCAGGTATCCTGAGTCCGAAAATCATGTTTTTAGAAATTAGTTTGTGTGTATGTGTGTGGTCAATATGACTTAAAAACTAACCGTCATAGAAAATTGAAATTTTATATTTATGTTTGCTGGCTTCCTGACATCCACTAATAATAATTTCGTTAAAATTGGATTACCAGAAGTGCCATTTTATTCTTGCAATTTTTAGGTATTTTACGATTTCCTGGAAAACGGCTCTAACGATTTTTTAAAATCTTTTCAGTTAGTTTGAGAAAATTTGTTGAAGCTAGTTAGAAGAGAAATCACTGGAGTTTAACAACATTTTGCATATCCAGTTAATTGGATGAGTGCCATTGTCGTTCTCAAAATAAATATAAATTATTATTTTAATGCTTTAAAAATTAACCAACAGCAATCACTTCAAATTAAATTTAAAATGGAGAAGAGAAGATCGTGTGTTGTCTCACGCCAGATTTTTTTTAACGCGGTAGAGGAGATCGAATCGTTCAAGGATTTCCTGGCCTAACATATTATTTGCAACGGAGGTTTTTGCGGCGGAAGAATCCATTATTTTTATGATGGTGACACAGCTGAATAGCTATATACATATATTAACTGCTAAGAGTTCTTTTACAACATGTAGTAAATGATATTTATAAAAAGAAACTATACGAAGTTAAACAAATTTTGTGTTATATTTATGAATTTAATTTTAAATCTATGTAAAATATGTATTTCACATGCAGCTGGGAATAAATGCGTAAATTAACTGTGCTTTGCTTTTAGTTGAAATGAAAGGATGTGTGAATTTTATATGCAGGGTGTTTTCGATAATTTCTATTTTATTCTTTAATTGAATTTCAAGAGCTCTTACAAATGGCCGATGTAAATATTAATTAATTATTTGCAAAATGTGTGTGATCTATAAATTGAATGAGGTTTATATCTTAGCTGTCAAATTTAACAGCAATAAAATAAAATTGCAAAATACAAACAAGGAATTTATCAAAAAATCGTTTCGATTTTGACTATTAAAGCGGCTAGAATAGATACTTTAAATAGTTTGTATCTTAGAACATTTTTGGACACTTAACAATAATAAAACTGCATTTTAATTAATAAGTTAGGTTTATTTATAACATTTTTTAACATTATTTAAAATAATGAGTTTCAAATATTTACAATCCAGTTTCATAGAATATAACGATAAAAGTGATTTTCAAACATGAATGATTTCTTAAGTTAAATGCATGTACATACATGTTTATATATATATTAGAAATAATTTTGAAAGTTTTTTTTATAATACTGACAACGTGTATGCCTCATTAATAATTATTGGAACATCAGGTATTTGTCAAGCGAAAATTAGATTGTAAACTTGATTAATATGTATTCTTTATCGCGCAGCTTGTGTTAATACAAATTACAGACAAATATATCTCCACGTTGAGATATTGAAGAAATTAACGTATATGTGTGCCTGTACAGAGGTGATTTGTTGTTAAGAACAGGAATTAAGTTTTCGAGGTTGCTTTGCTCAAATAAGAGTACAAAATAAGAGAACAAAATACGAGATAAATGAAATAGCTCTTGCTACAAATATTATACCTATATGAAAATTTGTCCAGGGTACGCTTGTATTAACTTCCGTAATATTATTGATTTAAAATTAAAAGCAAAATACAAAAATAGTGTGCTGATATGGCAATTAAAAATATTTATGGTCACGCTTTCATAATATTTGTGCTACTAGAATATCTTTTGATTAGGACCCGCAATTATTAGAAGTAGCCACGTAAATAATAGAGAAACGTTCAAGAAAAAACCTACTCGTAAGAATGCTTGTATAGAAATTTGCTTTGCCTAAATTAAATAGAATGGTAGTATAAACTCAAGATGTGTAGAATTAAATGTATGGATAAGATTATGAATTTTGTGTAATTATATATATATATACACACACACACACGCGCGCGCGCCCACACACACACACACACACGCACGCACGCACGCACGCACGCACGCACGCACGCACGCACGCACGCACGCACGCACGCACGCACGCACGCA
>JAHWXV010049316.1:0-16149 GCA_024586415.1 Phrixothrix hirtus
AATCGAAAGAATGTGGAAATACCATAATGAACGATTTACATGTGTTGTGTAATTGTGGTATGAGCTGAAATTTCCAATGAAGCTCGCGCTGAATTTATTTTGATTAAAATTGCAACCTTGAATGTCCTTCAAGAAGCGGTTGTTCCATATGCTTCTTTTATTGGTATCATTGTGTACTAGGTTAATTATAATGCAAGACCATATATAGCAAATATTGTCGAAAATTATTTGAACAAGGTTGGTGTTCAGCAAACATCTTTGGGATGAGTTCCAGATATGGATTTGTTATTGTCAGGCTGTACCTGAAAGTTTTTAGGAGCTGCAAAGAATTTGAAGCAAGATAGGATAACAAATCTTACCTATTCGAAGCCACACTGACTTCAAGCAGTTATTGAGGTTAGAGAAGGTCATATGCATTATTAAAGTTTGTTATCTAATGCCCAAATTATATTTGGTTTTATTGTTTTCAGTGCGCTATTTAATAAAATGTATTATTGATAAAGATTTTTACTTAATTTCCAAACTAGGATTACTTGTGCCAAAAACATTAGCTGAAAATATAAATTCTTAAAAAACAAGGTGGGTCAGTTTCTTTGCCGTTGGTGCATTTGAGGTGAATAAGAGTATTTAGCACAGTATAAGAAAAATTTACTTATTATAATCAGAGTTTCCCTTTATCTGGAAAACCTGGAATTATCAGGGAATTTTGTAAACATCCCAAAAGTCAGTTAATTCTATAATGATTCATAGAAAAAATGTTAGTTTTTAAAAGTACCAATTAATTTGTATTTCTGTTAATTACATTTCATTATGAAGATGTATTCTATACCAAGTGACCTTATAAACCTAAAAATCTAATGTTCTAAGGATCTAGTGGTATATAAAAGATATAAGTTAATCAGACATGATATTTATAAAATGTATGTTCTACAAAGTGATTTTTCTTTGTTTTTGCCTTGCTCCCGAAGAAACCAGGTTGCTATTATAGCAGACTGAATCACCATCTAGTTGTTTTTATGAATATTTTAAGGCCCATTGGGTACCCATTTTAGTGTAAACTTTTTTAGAGGTTTTGTTAACCAGATTCTAAAAAATCCCTTATATCTTCGCATCGGTCAATGAGAAGGCCGAATTGCAGGGACCATCAGTTTCTCTGATGAGCATGATTTACTCTTATAGTTATGTCTCCCTTTGTACGAGGTATTTACAAAATGACTTAATTAGTGTTTACAACCTCAAAAGCTATCCGCAAAAATGTTTAGTCAGGGAAAACCTGGAAAAGTCCGGGAATTTTCTGCTCTTCTGGAAAGGGGAACTCTGATAATGCAATTTTACATGCCTGAATAATTAAAGGAGTAATTTTTATTTTCAGAGCCACCATGGCGCTTTATTTGTTAGCCGATCATATTCTGGCCAACGAGAACATCTTAAACTATCTTTCCTTAAGTTTTAACTCTTTGGACAGTGCAGGACAAAACCATGAGTTCTTCACTGTTGAGCGAATGGAAGCAGGAACCGGTGTCTCCTCTTAATTCGGAGGAGTCATCGGTATCCGATGATGTAGTCCTTTATGAAACAACAACAGAGAATCTTAAAGTAGAATTAGAGTTTGTATCCACGAAATCTAAAGCCGAAGTTGCTGCTAAACTTCTAGAGGGCTTAGAACAACTAGGAAATTTGGATGAATTTATTAAAGATGATTTTGATAACTTGATTGAAAGTGGTGAGTTTCTTAAATAATACTTTGTCTTTATAATACAACTTGATACCAGCTTAGTAGAATTATTAAAATAAATATTTTGGAATGATTAATCTCAGCTGTGATGAAATTATGTTGCTTAAAACGAGCTCGATTTAACAATCTCATTTTTAGTACCATTTATCAATTAAAAATTGGCATTTGCATTATTAATTAAATTTCCCGTTTAAATTGGACATGCTTTCTGGAAAGAAAGCTTAGAAATTTAAATACAGTGAAATTCCTGTTTACAAATTTCTGTTTTACGAAATTTTTCATTTATATTTTCACCTAAATATAAGTACTTTTGGCATTCCTAAAGAATTTTTCTTATTATTTAATGTAATTGTGAAAGAAGAGTCAAAATTTTAGGTTCAAAGATTCTTTGCTATTAATTTTAAATTGTTTTAGCTTTTTGTTGGTATGTAAAAGTTCCTTATATTATAACTTAGCAGTTGTGATAAACAAACAAACAAATATTTAAATAAATTTTGCAAATATAATAAAAAGTAATATAACAAACTGTCACAGATGAGATTGTAAGGCAGAATTTTTACTTTATTCTTGCTTCTACTTCTTAGTTAATAAAGAATCTCAATTAATTATAACGAAATTTGCTTTTGCGCAGTGGAGTTAATAATAGGGAATCTGCCACAGATAGCCCCATTTACAGTTCACCAATTTTACAAAGGCGAGTAACAAAATGCAGAACTATGGTTCAGTTTTATTTTTTGCATAGTGGCAGCTGATTTTAAAATTTTAAAAAGTATACTTTTAATCAATAGTTGCTTAGCCATCATTTTGACTAATGCTTTTAGAAACAAACTCCTAACTAACTTTGTACAACGGTGAACTGTACACTATTAATGCATTTTTTATTTTTAAAAAATTTTCGAGCACATTCTTTTCTGAGGTTTAAAACATTTTCTACACTTGAATTAGAAATAAATATTTTGTTTGTTGTTTAAAAATTGCTTAGTGGCACCACTGGTTGAGAAGGACTGGTCAAATGACTTATAACATTGACGTTTTGGATTATCAATATTTATAACAGGAAATACAAAAGATTTGTGTATTTTATGATTAAGTGATCAATTGATTATCTAATTTAAGTACTTATTTGTGTATTTTATCTAGGAATGCCATTTTAAATATTTATTAAATTGTTATAATTTGGAAAAACACATTTATAATTTTTTAAAAGCGATAGTAGTTTAAACCAGTAACAACTTACAAATATTTACAAATATCTTGAATCAGGGCATGGTATAAGAAAACTAATGTATTTCTGTTAATTTCACTTATCAGTTATTGAACTTGCTCAACATTACTAATCAATTTTCATTAGGTCAAATTCCATTATTTGATTCTTATAATTAATAGATTCGAATTTTATTGTAGGTAATTGATTTTTATATCAATTAGAATATTCTTTGTATGGAACATTCTGTATAGACCATTTTTGCAACTTTACTTCTATAACTTTTTGAGATTAGAACAAATCAGAATGACAAATATGAAAAACTGCACCTATTTCTATATTAATAAAATAAAATTGTTTAACCTTCAACAGCTTGCATATTCTTTTATGATATGCCAGCTATATAAAATTCCACACTGTGAAGCTAAATAATTAAAAACATAAATAGTTTAAGGTGAAAAAGTAAAAGCAATAATCACAAATATTTTAATAAACAGTATTGGAGAAAATTTTCAACTACTTTGTACATACAAAATTTTATAATTAAAGTAGAACTTTGATAATTTGTGTCTTGGTAATTCATCATTGCAGACAGTGTTTCCTTAAGTTGTTAATTTAGACCTGTTTCCATAATCGTTTTAAAGGATTTTTAATTCTAAAACTATTTCAATTGCTATCTTTAACTAATTATTTATTTGCTAAAAACAGTTGTCACAATTATAAATTGAGCCATAGTCAAAGTGTTTTACTGTAATTTAATACTGCTTATAAAAACATGTAATATTTGTTTAGGACGTGTTTGTAATAGTTTAACTTATAAAAGTTCTTTGGCCTTGTTTCCTTCTTAGAAATAGCTTAAAATAATTTTAAGTAGGATGTTACACTTTAATATTTAATTTTAAAAAATATTGATTGTTTCGTATTGTTTAATCGTTTCATGCTGCTTATTACCAAAATTATTTGTTAAAAAACATTAGATTCTAAATTGTTTTATTTTAAATGTCACACATGAAATTAACACAATTCATTTTCTTTTAAAATTTGTAACGTGTTTAACGAAGATATTCCAAACTAAATTATCTAGTTCTTTTTGGACCAGTAACAATATTATTCCCTAAAAGTTACTATTGTAAAAAAAAAGAATGACTGGAAAATACATTTTTTATTTAGTTATTTTGCTTTGTGAAAATTAGTTTTAAATGTTTCTCTTACCTGTTAGATGCGCATCCCAGAAGTTGACAAACACTGTTCTAAAATATTTTAGGTAAAGTAATATAAAATTCTTTTAACTTTATCTTCTAGAATAAATATTTTTAAAAGCAAACAAATGTTCCATACTTCAAGATATACCATGTTATTATTCGACACGGCGTGTGTGGTAGGATTGGACTTAATACTATAATTGTTAACATGCATTTTGAAAACTATACTCTTTTAAAAAAAAATCATAAAAAAAGTTTGTTGTAGGTTTCCGCAGTTTTGGTGATTCCAGTTATTTTTTGAACGCCCTGTATATTTTCACCTCAAATTCACTTGTGATAATAAAATAAAATCATACAGTGTAAATAAAATACTTGTTTTATTCTGTAATTCATCACATTATATAATTCATCAACCTATGCCCCCAACACTGATGAATTATCGAGTAACATTTATTTATTTATTACCAAAATGATTAATATAAGTTGTTTTAGTTTGCCGATATAGAAAAGTATCTGATTAATTTATTTGAATAATTACAGCAAGTACTATCAATTGATTTATGCAAACTTCTCCTCGGGTACATGCACTTCCTTGGATTTATTTTTCAAATTTTCTAAAAGGGGTTTAATTTTTCTAATTTACTATCAATCATTTTATTAATTGTTAAAATGAAGCATTCTCAGAATCAATACAAATCGATTTCTTGACATGCGAGATGTTACGTTATTATTATATAGAGGATTATTAGACCAGTAATCTGTTCATCTGTACAATACCAAAAAATGGGGAAATTTCTTCCTTATTTGTATTTTTTCATCTGTATAAACGTGATATTGCTGGCAAGGGCATACTTTTTGTTTGTTGGTCGCATTTGTATTTGTTAGTCTCCACTATGACCAAATTTTGTAATTCATTATTAAAAAATATTTTAAAGAAGTCGTAGGGTGTTTTAGAAATAAAGTCAGTAATAACACCAACACAGTCAAAGAAAAAATGGGGAAAACCACTAGATCACTCTCCACTATTCTTGGCTTCTTTTTCTAACTCAATGTGGTTCGACCTTTGTTCACATTCATGTTGGTTTGGTTCTGCATTCCTCCCAGCATATAGCGCTGATCGATTCATGTGAACTCGCTTAGGTTTTCCTCTGGACAATTTCATTATTTGCTATATTATATCGTTGATCCTTTTTATAACTAAATGAACCTTTACAGAATGTTTGCAATTTGGGAGATAAACTACGTCATCATTGAGGCTGGTACAACCAAACCAGATTATTGTGTTGAAATCATCCTACTTTTGGACTTACATTGTAGTGAAATTTTATTCGATCATCGACGATCTGGATGTTATTGCGAACCCCCTCATGAATTGAATTTAGTTTCCTTTGAAGATTTTTGGCATATTCATTTTCAGCAACACCCTTCTCTCCAGGCCTGCTACCAAACTCCAAATCGCACAGTAGCCCAATTTATGTCTAAACAACACTAGCTGGAGTTTCCCTTGTCATCTTGTTTACAGCTGACCAATATGCCATCAAGAACAAATGTAAATACTGGTCTCAATCTCTTTGATAATCTGAGACAACTTTTGACAAATATTTTTTCCCATTGTTTGATTCATGTGTTCTACTATTCCGTTTGACAATGGATAAAGAGCAGTTTTTCAGGTCTTGCATATTTTCAACATCTGGCAGAGACTTTGGAATAAGGATGACTCAAAATTTTTTTCTTGGTCTGAATGCAATTCGAATTGAATTCTGAAATGGCTAACCAGGTTTTTCACCAACGTTTCAACCACTGTAATTGCCTCTTGATTTGGTTCATTTACTAAAATAGTCCATTGCAACTAGAATGTATTTATTTCCTGCTTGTTTCCAGAAATGAACCAGCTATATCAATTGCTATTCTTTCAAGTGGGCACCCACATTATAAAGGGTGATTTTAAATTCAACCGACAAACTTGGACCATACACATGGGGATAGTTCTAAATCAAGAGAAGAAATTGTTTTCAAAACTTCCTTGTTGTTTCTAAGAAAAAGGTTTTTAAAATAATACTACACAATTGTTTGAAAGCCACTGCCATAGCAGGACAACTGAATGTGTTGTTTTAAATAAATAAACTATGTACACATGATGCAGTTGTTACGTCATTCTGAAACAGTAAATGTAAATAAATCAGAGGTATTTATTTCATTTATAACCTCACGTTCATTTACAAATATTGCATGTAATGTTAAATTAGCAGATTTTTGCGTTTTATCAAATGCTTTTGAATAATAGTGTTTGTTTTTCATTATTGAAGTGTAATAATTTTTAGTTTTGTGTGTTTATTTAGTTTTAAGTTCAATACCGTGTTTGTGTATTATGGATATAAATTAACTAATATCGAAATGACAGACTTGTTTTAATTTACAGCGAAACATTTTGAATATTTTTTGTAAAACAATAAGCGTTTTTTTATTTGATGTGTTATAGAACTATATTTATAAGATTTTTAATAATAATTTTGTGTTTAAATAAAATAAGTCAATATCAAAAATAACTAAAATAATAAAACAATGAAAAATCATTTACATTCTTTATACGAATTTTAAAAAGGAAATATCAAAATTAAGTTTCATATAACAATCTTAACCTTTTCCGGAGTTTTCTTACTCAGTTTTTCGGAACGACCAACTGCATTTGTTTTTCATTTCTATCATTATTTTCCAGGGCTCTTTTTAAAGATTATGTTGAACCTACAGGGAATCCCATTGACACCAATATGCTTTAACAATGGAATTAAATGAGGGCGCTTCCGCCCAACCTGATCTTTTGATCTTCATTCTTCTGTTTTAACAACTTCAAATCTGGGTCGTTTTCTCCATCTTACTTGACATTATCTGGTTTCCAGTTATTCTTGAATACAGCAGTGCAGTTTACAAGAAGTTGTTCAACTATTGATGCGCAACTCAGAGCAGTGTTGGAAATTTTTCTGTATATGTCCCCATTTTCTGTGCTTCCTTCATCGTTGTTTACATCCATTTCATTTTTGCATCTTAAATAGTTTCAAAAACACCTCTTCTAAATTCTCAACGCCATATTTGACTTCTTCAGCTATACATATGTGAGTGTAGCCCTTCGATACTTATTTATCTGCTTCAAATTCCAGTGCATGTGCCAGTGTAGTAGCAAGGTCATGTAAATGTGCTAATCTAAGTGCCTGTTGTGTTTTGGAATCCTAAAGTCCTTTCACAAAAGTTTGCACCCCAATTCGTTCAATAATCTCACTAGCGATGCAAGTTCAGCTTCGAATACCTATTTCCATATCGCATTTCCAATCGTGAAACAAGGTTATCATAATTATTCTGCAGATCATCCGGTACGGTTTGCAAAATGTCTGGAGCATCTACACATAGAGCCACTATTAAGACAGTTGCCTTTTCTTCAACAGTCCATCTATTCGATGTGCAACTGCCACGATTATTTATAATAATTGAGCCGAGATGTCTTCATATTATAAATAGGTGCCTTTACATGTTTTCTAGTGCTTGATGTGGGATTCTTAGCATGAGGCAGGTAAGGGACCTGCTGTGCATTACTTCCTGTTGATTGCTCTCGAGGAACAGAAGACCCCTCTTTAGGCATGCTGAATTCTTTATTTAGAATGCGGAGGATAAAGTTTTAATGTAGTTCACCACACTTGTTGGTTACCTCCTCATACTTTGTTGACAACTTATTTATAACATCTTGTAATTTAATTTGGCTTAATTTAAATTCTTTTAATGCATTTTGACTTGATTTAATTTAAGCTCTTCTTGTAATGCATTTTAGCTTGATTTAATTTCATCTTGTGATTTGCATTAATCGTTCTCATTTCTTCTTGTAATCTACTTTGGCTTAATTTAAATTATTTCTGTTAATGCTTTTTGACTTGATTTAATTTCATCCTGTAATTTACTCTGATTTGCATTATTTTTCTCTTGTAATTTATTTTGATTTGCATTAATCAATACCGTTTTCTCTTTTAATTTCTTCTTTATATGAATTCATCTTTCCCTGCATCTTCTACAGCTTTTTCATATTTCTATCGTCGCTTCCTGTCACTGGCTTCTAGAAAATAATTAACACTAGCTTCTAATTTATTAATAGTTCTTGAGTTCACACTTTCAATGAAAATCGCAGTTGTGACATCAATATAACGGAACTAGTTAATTGTTTTGTAAGTCTTTATTTATCTTCAAGAATTTACAATTACCTATTTACACATATTTCAAAATTGTTGGCAGTGATGGTAGGTATAATTTAGTCACCTTCGTACATAGTAGCGGCACAACATTATTAAACATGTCAGTAATATAGTACAATGCTTTAGATTTGCATTGAGGTTACTAGCTTTGCTGCTTTATAGCAATTATTGATGATTGTATGTAACTGCAACGCCGAATACCGTCGACGATATTCTTAAAAAATTATTTTAATAGATAATCTTTTATAAAATCAAACTAAGTGTAATCAAAACCTTCGAACACGGCACGCCAATGACCACCTACTACCCCCTCCCTTTCAGATCACGCAAAGCTTATTCGCGTGAAATTGTTAGTGTAACGTCACTGCCAGCAATTTTGAAACTATATTATAATAACAATCGTTTATATTTATTTATAAAAGTTTCTTAACACAACTAAGCTCTTAGGGAAAACTAAACTTGAAGGAATTTAAACTGCTATTTATATAGAAAGGCGATATTCCGTAGCATTAGGGAATATTAAAGAATAACATTACATAGAATGCTGATGTAATTAATTCTAACACCATGACTCATTTCTGTGACCTTGAATTTATTTAGGTATCAGTTGCAATAATGAGTCATTTGTGATTACATTATTTATATTAGCGCCGTGGAACCTTCTGAAATGTTCTAGAATTCTCTACAAAATTTTTATCTCTGATTTTGTTACAGTATGTTAAATTAATTGCAATTTCTTAAATCTGCATTATTTTCTAAACCACCATGTTGAATTTAAAAAAATCATTACTGTTTTTAAAGATTTTATTTAATATAAATGTGAACATGGTGTTATTGTGAATGCTTTACAATAAAGTTAGAAATGACTAGTTTCAATACTAAAAGTTTAATTTCAAAATCAAATAATCATTTGCATTAAAACAACAAAAATAGAGGTTATAAAACTAGCGCAATTTTCGCACACAATCATCACGGCAAGGTTTTGTGTATTGAAGACATGCAGTTGTTGCAGAAATATTTGGACCTTCTTCTTTTGCAGTATATTGATAGTTCATCCAGTGTTTCTGCTGGTTTGGTATCCTCTTTTTCATATGGGGTTTTATTAATTGCAATCCTAAGTTATCTAGAAATTTTAAGGCATTTCCTATATTCACCATCTGGATTTCTTGTTTTTAATATATGAAGGAATTGATAGTTCCAATATTCATCAACGCAAACTGTTCCAGCTGAATAAGCAAGCCTTTTTAAATTTATTAATAAAAATTGATATCTTTGGCTATTTCTTTGTTTCCTGGTAGATTAATAATATTACATGAATGGGTTCTAATGTTCTTTGACAGTAGAGCTCCCCCTTACCCAGAAAACCTGAAAAACAGAATTATCAGGGAATTTTATATACATCTCAAAAGTCAGGTAATTTAACAAAACTCAGTAAAAGTCGGAGAATTCTAAAATGAATACCAATAAAAAAATACTAATATTTTTTACTTTATATAGATAATGAAAACTTTATAGTCCTTTTGCATAAGAACTAAAATGTTAGAAAAGGATCAAAATTGTGTGAATTACAGGAAGAGATCTTTCAGCCAGTCAATTTTATTTGTCATTGGTGATTGCATTTATCAGAATTTAAATTATTTCGGGATGTGATTGATAAATAGTGTAAATGGTTTATAAATTACAATCATTCTCGTACAATGTTCGTTAAAGTATCTAATCTAACAGCTTAATTTATTTGATTAATGAAAAGCAAATAAACACATTGACAGAAATAAACGATACATGTTTCTACTTAATGAAATTATGGGTGTTTTATGAACACATTAAAATTAGTAGATAGCAACGTTAATGTTTTAAATTATTACAATGCATTTCAGTCTACTAAACGCAACTTTAGTTCATATCTCAAAGAAAGCAAAATACCTAAATATTAAAATTAAAACTGTGTTAGCATGTGTTAGTTGTTGAGTATTGTTTTATTATATTATAATTTATAAATGCAATTAGTTAACAGACTGTGGACAAATCCAAATATAAATAAACACTGGTGTGATATATTTGATCGTGGAAAGGTAATGTGTTTTTAGCATACTGTAAAGTGTGTAGGTCAATGAGGAGGACAAGCAGCAAGAACCCTTCAGTTTCCTTGAAGAGCCAGGTTTGTTCCTGCTAGCTGTGTATGGGGTCTTCACAAAATGACTAAAGATTAGTGTTAATAACTTCAAAAGAGTATCTGCAAAAAATGTAAGTCAGGGAAAACCTGGAAAAGTCAGGGAATTTCATGCCCTTCTAGAAAGGGGAACCCTGACATGTTTCCTCCACTTACAATTAGTTCCATCTTGTGCAACAAAATAGTGTTTCCTTTTATGAGTCTACTGCTCATTACTTTCATCTGAATTTTGTTCAATGCGGGTAATATGATTGTTAATCATGATTTCTACATCACGATGAAGTTCTTTCTCATTAAAGTCACTGATTTCAATTGTTGAAATTTCATCTTAGTCTTCGCAATCTATCGACGTCTTTCTAATATGTATCTATAACTCTTGCATAAGCCAAAAATACTTGCATCTTTATATGCATTCTCACGATTGCACTTAAATGCCAATCTACCTATTTGAGAGTAGCATTTTATACAGCACTTCAATCGGTGAAGTACTGGATTTTGGGAATTGCCTTTGTTAAAGATATGAATGGCTAGTCTACTATTTTAGGCATTAGGGGAAATACAGATGCAGTAAAGAACTGGTACATGTATTTTGAACACATTTATTTTCAATAGAACTTGTGATCTAAATTATGGGAAACTACTGCCTTCCAATATTGAAGTACAATACATTACATATAACTTGAGAAAATACAAACAAATATACCAATTCTTTAATTATTTTAAACAAACGCACAAATAAATTTAAGCTAGGTAAACCCACAGGTGAGGTCTTGAAACTAAAGTATTTTTTTATAAACTGTATAAGCATAACAACAATACCAATGTCAGAAAAAGGTATAAATAGATGTACGAAGGTGCACAGACAAAGAGCCTGCTAGAAATAAATCATACAAGGATAACCTAAAAGTAAGTAGCTTGAGGCCTGATAGGCCTCATGGAACATTAACGTTTTGCTGGTATGCTTCAATTCAGAAAAATGCAATGATGCCAAATGGTCCGGTCCCACTTAGGAGACTTGGTATCCTACTTTCAATTTCCCTAGTATTTCATTTTATGAAATATGATTCTATTTTATTCATCAAGCAGAGTTGCACAGCACTTCTGTTTTGTTTAACTACATCTCTATTTTGGTCATCAGCATTATTTTAAAAGAAAACTCTAAATTAGGCCCGCAGGAATATGAAAAAGCCCGAATCAGTCCGTGAATTTTAGGTCCCCTAAAATAGGTCTGATTTCTCCCTTTTTACTTATGTCTAGCGGCAGCTCTGTAAATATTTGCATGTGATTTTGGAATGTCTAAGCCACCGATTGCCATAAAATTTAACCTACAAATCTAGAATTGAGTAGACAAAACATGGTATTTGAAAATGTTACTTGTAGGCCAAACTCGGACCTTTTGGTAGGCACATATTCACAACTTCTGATACAGGGGAAATGATTGTTGCTTCACTTATAAAATATAGACACTTGTTTCATTGTAACAATTACAAAATGCATATTGTTTAGAAAAATTACTTATCAAATTGCATAAGTTGATTGAAATATTGGTTGCCGCTTTAACAGATTTATCAATTATTGTATTTTATATACCCTATGGGTCAAAGTACTTGTTTGTAATTTACAGCGACAAATAAATTTATTTAACTATTGATGTCGAAGGATTTTCGATTTACAGAAAATACCAATCGGGCGATTTCTTTCCCTAGCCGCGGCGTTCCAATATTACCATTAATTTAGTAAATTAATATGCATAGGGTAGATGTCTGCTATCTAGGACCTGAATATCTAAAATGGAAGCTTGTAACAACTAAATTAGCCCTACAAGCTCCAATTCAGGTTTGTTATTTTTTCTAATTCAAAGGTTACATTATTTTCTTATTTTACCTAATTTTCAAAGTGTCTAAAGACTAAATTTGTTGTACCAATATACCAAAATTGCAGATTGTTGACAAATATTAAAATCAATTAATATGTAAAGAATTATAAGCGGGGATATGATTTTATCTCATACATTGTCACGTGTTTTTTGGAGGGGAGCAAATGTTGTACAGAACGAGTCTCAATTTCTTGCGTTCATTTACGTTTGTTGAATGTAGCCGATAACTTAACTCGTGTTGCTATACCCGTGCCTTGTCCGTGAGCGTTGCTTATTTTTTCTTTTTTTGATCGGAACGTAGTGCAATTTTGTGACAATTTTCGAAAAAATCGTGTTTAGTGTTCGTTTTCGATGTTCGTCTGTGCAAATGAGCTTCTTCGCCATCGTGTGTAGTAGCATGAAGTGCAGCTACCACTACACGTGGAATAGAGAGATTATCTTCAACTCACAGAAATTGGTGAAAAGACGTTGAATTTTTCGTTCGAGCCGGACCGCTTTTGCAATTTTATTGCATTACATTTGATTAATCTTATTCTTTAGGCACTTTGATTCTTGAGCTCTTATCATTCTTCAATGGCTGTTTGTTATGGTAGGTTTATAATTTTCTAATTAATGATAATCTCACTAAACTTGAAAGACGTGGAATTTTCCCGTTGGAAATTCCTTATTATTAACGTCTGTAAATGATAAAAATTTATAGGAAGCAATAAAAATATACCAAATGGTAGAGAACGTAAAGTTTATATATTAGAAAATTATGCCGTGAAAGTTGTCTTTTAAGTAATCAATTTAAAAATATTCTTTGGCGTAGAATGTAACTGGACCAACGGATACGGTTACGCTATGTTGCTTATGTATCTTGAGTAATATTAATGGAGAAAATATTGTTGATTTATTTTTGTTGTGTTTGGCCTTGCGCGGTCTTATAAATAAATAAGAAAGTTATAAACAATTATACAACATACTTTGGTCAATTGGTCATCCATGTTGTGATACATATTAAGCTCAAACACTGCTTAATATAACGTTACCAATCACTCCAGTTATTCTTATTACGGATGACGTCTTATTTTGTAACTAAAACTATTGAATTGTGTTTTTTTAAATATACTGTATAAAACGTCCTAACTTCAGCTACTAATTGTGAAATAACGCGTGACAGTCATCGCATCGAACACGCGCCCTTGTTTTAATCCTGATTTACACTTCTGGATAGCTAATCATCCTGACATATTTCGATCTACGCTATTATTTTGCTTTGGTTTTGTTCATTTGCCATGCATCTGAAGAAATCGCAGTTTGGTTCTTTGCTCAGTTCCGAAATTTTGCTGATTAAATATTTTTCGTTTCGGTGGTGTTCAATTGTAATACAAATTACAAATATGCTATCTAAAAATTTAACAGTTGGCACGTTTCGAGAGAATTTTGCAAATTATACCGAGTACCCAAATGATGCAGACTTTGTACTCAAACACTTGCCATTTTAAAACTGGACAAGTTTCGTCTAAATGAATTTGGTATTCGATGCCATCTACAATTTTTCCCGACATATGATCTACGATAAAAGAAATTGTGACATTTGTAAGTAGACAACAATGCAGGGTGAATAAAGGTCATTCAACTCGTTAATAATTAAATTCCTTTTTAACATTAATAATTTTTGTTTAAATGAAGCAATAAATTGTTTTATGGAAATTTTTACTATTTTTAACAAATTCGAAACGGAACCTGATAACTGATTTAATTAACAAATTGTAAAGTTCAAGGTTTTTGAAATATATTGTCGCATTTGCAAGTATAATTGTTAGAAAATGTTAGTACCAAATTTTGCCCTAAAACATGCTAAGCCGCCAACTTTATTTTTATTTGTTTTAGTTCACAAATTATGTTAATATTTTCTGGAAATATTTACATAAACATTTAAATATTGCGTAGTGTGAATTTGCCTCTGGTATTTAGTAAGGTGGTATAAAAAAAATTTTATTACTAAATCTCAAAATAGGTGACGCAACAATATGGTTGACCTCTAGTAACTTCTTTGACTGTGTACTAATTGACAAAATTGTTTTTCTTCGGCCAAACCTCTGAAACAAAATTGGCAGGTAAGTCAAATTTAAAATTCCCATTGAAATCCAGTGACGTCGCATTTCTCAGATAATCGTAGCTACTTGTTGGAAGCTATTTCGTGATGTCAACATTCATGGAACAACTAAATTATTAAATAAAAATATAAGAAATATTCAGATTACCACATGAATAATGAAGTTAGCTGAACAAACGAGTTTATCGTGAAATTCATAATTAATTTTATATTCAAATTGATAATAGACGCAACATTGTAAGTATGTAAAATACGGATTGGGATATCTGTTTATATTAAAATGTGCTCTTCCTTATCTTCGCGAAGACCTCTTTGCTTTTGATTGTAAACGCTTATCGCAAAAATGACTTTGCAATTTGATTTTAATTGAGTAACAAAAATTACATCTTCTAGGCCTACGTTCGCATTACTCATGTTCGAACTAGAACTAACTATGCATCTCGATGTTTAGAATATCGTGAAAAAGGAATGAATATCAATGTTGTTCCAATTTCCTGGAACTGGGGTTGGATATTGTAAGGGTAACTGCTGTGACCCCTCGTCAGGCAAAATTGGAAAGGTAAAAAGATTGAGTTTGAAAGGATATTCGAAGAATGAGTGGAAATTCTACCCTGGCCTTTACCTCAGAAGAGATGTTTGCCAGCCCAAGAAACCACTCGAAATTTAAATCAGGCCAAGTGGTCTCCTGAATGTTAGACCGAAGCGTTAACCACTCCACTATCGCCCTATCTCAGTATATTATGCTGAACTTATCCTGTCTATTCGACAGACAGACTACGTGGAGATGACTAGGCGCTCCTGATTATTATTGTCTTACCCATGCACAATTCATTCGGTTTTGATTTCAAGGCCAGGAAGACCCTGGCCTTGCAGTTGCAACAGGGGATGATATCAATATCACGGCGGTACTTTCGCAGTACTGACAGCACCTGCAGTAAATAAAGAAGTGTCCTCCCTAGTCCATTGGAATCTAAACAAATAGGTAGTGTCAAAAAATGATATAATGCTTTTCTCTTCGATCATGTGCACAACCGCTCACAATATTAATGCTTGGCAACAGTTGTCAAGCAAATGTCGCAATTGTTATGATTTCAATTGATGTCATCGATAACATCCATGGCGGTTACTAAATTTGGTGACATTTTAATCTAAAATTAGTTCATTGTTACGGACATCATACATCGTATCGTTTGTCAAATATTTTGTTTTTTTACGGGTTTGGTATGTGACAAGCCCTTAACTATAGGCCAAACTTGAAGGTGTTCCAATCCTCAAACATTACATTCCTTGCCCAAGAAGAAGACATATTATTAAATATTTCTTTTATTGAAAAAAATGCCGCCGACATCCATGTTCTAACCCGTGTCCTCAGTTGCTCAGACGCAAACGTACCAATCGCTAAGTTACGAGGCCGGCGACAAAAAAATGTCTATTATAAAGTAAGGTTATATTTAGGTTACCAATGTATTTGTAAATAAAAATGAGACCCAATAATCAAGGTGTGCATAAATTAAGGGCATTGACACATTTAGTTGTAAACCAAAGAATACTACGCATTAGTTAAATTGATTGAATATGTGTACGATATCCCGAACAACAATAAAATACTAGAAACAAATTCAAGGTCTA
>JAHWXV010049369.1:0-20995 GCA_024586415.1 Phrixothrix hirtus
TGATCAAAAAGTTTGAGCTTCTTAGGTTACATATTTAAAATCAAATAAGATTGAATTTTTTCAAAATTTCACAGGTTTCACGAAAATTTATGCTTTTTTGAGCTATGTTTACCGGACTATACCTAATTCCTATTTTATAGAATTTCCTATTTAGAGAGTTTGACAAAATTTTGTTCTTAAATTGATTTACTATTTTGCCTGATTTTACCAAATAAACTTCTGTTGAGTATTGATTTCCAAGTGATCAACACTTTTTGTACACACAACATCTAAATTATAATTTTGTTGTATTTGTATAAATTTTTCCAATGTAAGTTTTAATGAACGGTATATAAGAAATGATTTTACAATAAATTGAATTTCAAACACAGTTAAAACAGAAATATATAGTTATTTGAATAATGCCCTGCCTAAATTAGTTAAACAACAGCAGTTCCATCTGTTGCACTTTTTAGAAGGTGCTAGATTCAATGCCCCGCTCCTGCTTCATTATTCCTTGCTTTAAAACTGCCATATGCTGGGTCTACTTATTTAATTTTCTGTGGTTCTACCCTTCTTTAACTTCCGAATCTACTGGGCACAAGCATGAGGGTACAGAGATCCAGCGGCAGACATCTCCATTTGTAACAACATCAGGTTTGCTGTTTAAATAAAATGTGCGTATTTGAATAAAATATAACTTGTTGCTTAATTATTAATTTGATTGATCATGTTACGGTCACCTTAACTTAAATTTAAACTTTTAGCTCTTGAAGTAAATTTAAACTCATTTAGAAATTAATTAGTATTTGCCGATTGTTAATTATTTATCTTCTGTCAATTAGTTTTAACAGTCATTAATTTTGTGATTGGATACATTAAAACTATCTTAAAAATTATTTAATTACGGGATTTTCTTTATTCATATAAGAATTTTATCTTGTATTCCACGAAAGAACTGTTGACGTCATTATAGAAGGCCAAAGTTTTGGACTGTGCATGTTCAAAGACCCTTCTCAAATAACACCTATTACCATTAAAAGTTTATTGTTCGAACTATCCTAACGTTTTTCTTGCTAGATATTGTACTTTTAAATAAATTCAACTACACGAATATTTATACTGCTTAAGTTTAATTATTATTAAGTAAAAACTTTGAATTATTTAAAATACTTTTTAATTACACTTGTCGCAAAAGATTGGTACTATTTAGAAGTACTTTATGTCAATATTGATTATCCATTCTTTGATTTCATTGAACTATTTGTTTGCATTTGAAATACATAAAGAAGTTGGCCTCTGGATCCTGTGAACCTAATTGCTTTCTTTTATTTCTGGTCAATATTCCTTTCTTCAGTTTCGCGAGTGGAATACAGGATGATCTGGATATTAATCGCGTAAATCTTTGTAACGGGTACTTTCTTAAATCCAGTGTTAGGTTTCGTTCTTGCCCTTGTATTATTCAGGCAAAAGCTGAACAACTTTTTAAAGACTGATATTCATGTTCTGTATTCAATTATAACCGCAAAAATATGGTGCTCGACCTACTTTGCTAGTAAAATCCATTATTAATCAACTCCACCCCCCACTTTCTTCTCCCGTACAAAACTGAGCTAACCATGTGCCGTTTTTCCTATTCCTTTTTGTAGCGTGTAATGTGCGACGAACCAATTTCTTTCTTATAATTTATTTCCTCTCGGTTTTGTCTCGTGTTAGCGTCACAAATTGGACACCCACGTGGGGCCTCGATTCATCAGCTTTAACATCCAACATAGTGCAATTAGTTAACATTGTAACTTTTCTTTGATATTTGAATTTTAATCGAGTGAACGGCTAATATTTTTTCTTCGATATTTAACTATTTTGTTTAGTTACGATGGGTCTCAAGTATCAGACAAAGTTAATCAACTTTAATTCCATTTTTTCTCCTTCCCCATCATGACTCTTTCCTTATCAAGTTTCACTTTCTGAAGGTTTCGTATATATACACCCTGAAACATGAGGTTCTAGAGAATACCGTTTCCGCAAGTTGGGAACTTGCGAACTTTCTACTTTTGAATTTGTTTCTCTTCGTCTAAGCCAAACAATTTGTTGTGCTCAGGCTTAGTATGAGACATACTATTCTTCTCTTTTTCAGTTTTCTGTGTACTATCTTTATCTCTGAAAACCTTAATATTCTGGTAAACTTTATTTTGTTGCATTTAAATTTTCTTCAAATCTAATTTTAAATTCTTCATTCCTTCAGTTATGTTAATGTCTTCTTTTAACATCTTATCTGTTAGAATATAGCTTATTCACTTTACGCTTTATATATTTTCTTTCGTCACTTCCTTTCACGGTGAAGTTACCGGGTGTTTGGTCGTACTTTCGGCTGCGAATTTATTTCGGATTGGGCTATCCTCTTCATTTCCACCGGGTTGAACTGTCTTCCCTAGTTCTTTTCTTGTTTAATTAACTTGAAGATGTCCGCATTGCTGTCAGTTAATTTTTTTTTCTTGGGGTAGACTTTTTTTAACTCGCAACTATTTATTTAGGATTTAATGGCGTGTGTTTGGTTATTTGAATAATTCCATATTCTGATTTGAATTTATCTTTCTATTTATTTCTGCTCGTAATGCTTATCAGTTCTACATCAGTTATTGCTTGCTTTATTTAATCGGTATGATATTTTCAATTGCTTCCCTTTTGTTACAACTTTGATTTGACTTTTTCTCTTTAGATCATTTGTTATGTAATATTTTGCATCAGTTTTAGACTCCTTTGGATTACTTTATACTCAAGAACTCAGTTTTGCTAGTGATGTTCCTTTTCTTTGTTCTTGTGCTTACGGGTATCCCTTTCTTGATTAATACACTCTCTCTTGGTTAATTAGATAGTCTTAGCCAAAACTGTAACAAGCTTGATTTGAATTGTGTTTATGATCACCGTTACTTGTTTATCTTCTAGATATTAGGAATTGTTGCTTTATCTCTTTAGATATTTTTGTTCCTTCGTGAATTACTTACTTTCACTTTTAATTTCTGTTTTTCATTCGTAAATTTCTTCAACTTCTAGCTTTCGACCTATTTTTTTTATTCTGGTGCTCTGTAACGGGTGCGTTATAGAATACTTCTACTGCAGATTTGCGCTGCGTGTCGTAGAAGTAACAGATTTACTACTTTGATAATAGTTTGAGTTCCACCTTAGCCTTTGTATTCTCAGATTTATAATAGAAGATCTTGAATCTTTTTATTTCTCTCCTTTTTAAACTTTCTTTGGACGTTCTCGCTGCATATGAATAACCCTATATGAGATTTAATCTTGTAATTATGTTAAACATCTAAAGGGTTTTGGTGTTTTGACTTACTTGATGTCTTGGAAATAATTCCGATTTGATCAATACTTCTGTTCTTATTTTTTTCTAATTTTCATTTGTCATAGAAGTTATCTCGTTACAATACTGTAGCGTTTAAGTTATATGTTTCCGTTGTCCCTTTTGTGGTAACGCATAGTCTTACGCTAGGCTCCATGCCTGCCAATTTGGTTACACTCAAGATTTATTTTGTTTCGATCTCTTTCTCTTATCGTTTAGTGACGTTTAGGTCATGCTTCCTTTGGGATCATCACAATTGTTTTATGCAGATTTTCATCAGTAAATATTTTCTACATTGAGAACTCCACAGTTTTCTACTTTAGTTTAAATACTTGAGTTAATCTAGGTATTGGGTTTTTCTTTGTTTTTGGAACTTCTTCCCATCTTTTCTGGGGAGGTGGAGGGGGGGTTATAGTCTTATGGACCGCCCTATATAGTCTGTTGTTTGTAATATAAATATAGTCTCTTTAACTATTCATTTAACAATTTTATTTCATTAATTTGATTTTAGCACCATTTTTGGTGCGCTAATAGGCGCTATCGCTTTTTTGGGTGTAGGGGTGCTAAAGTATTCATATCGGCATGTAGTTCTGCTGTTGACTCGTGGATTCTCCATAATGCTAGGAAACCTTGACTGATTACAGGATACTTTGTGTCACCGGACGTAAGCGGTTTTTCAAACAATTAGAATTTTCATCTTCTACCTTGTATGTTTTTGTTGCGCTACTTTTAATAATAATTCTTACTAAGGAATTATTTAATCTTTACACATGTAGATTTTATAACCCGTTCTGTTAAAAATAAAGAATATTCTAGAGATTTTCAGACGTAAGTACTACCTAAAACACTTTCCAAGCTCAAAATCCTCTGGTGAAAGTAAAGGAACATTAAAATGCTTGTTATTCACCGTGTACCAGAAACAACCGCATATGCATATAACACAGGCTAGAAGCAATAGAAATATAATATCTTTATATTAACGGCACTTGAAAAATTTGATGGAAGAAAATTCTCAAGCTAAATACAGTGAGGTATTGAAAGATAGCCTAAAACGCTAGCGATACTTAGGTATTACCTATAAATGAAAAAAGTTGGGAAAGGACACTAGTACATAGTTAAACCGACAATAACGACAAGAACAGCAACTTGAATTTAAACACGGATACGTAACGCAGAATATGCAAAGTAGATTGTGTTCTGGTGAAGTTCCTGAAATACAACAACAATAGCGATTATGTTGAGCAAGAACTCAAGGATAAAGATGAGAGAGGTTAGGAACGAGAGAGGGATATTGGTAAGTTTAATATTATTCTGCCTAATTTGGACATAACAGATGTCACTGGGGACCGTATAATAAAGATGTTTCCAAAGCAGCTTATATTTAGGGGAAGTACAAAATGGCAGCAGCTACATTTTACGTTTTCCTGATTATAACATTGATTAAAATTTATTGGGTTAATTAGACTATTGTCGTTGTTACTCTATGTTACAAAACGGAATGGAAATTCGACATTAACTAGGTTCAAGAAAAACTGAAGTGAATACAATTACCAACTGGTTTAGTTGGGTTGAATTTGTTCATAATGGACAAACACCTAATACGGTGTTAATTTATCAATTACGAAGTGCGTCGCTAAATGTATTTTTAAAGTGCGAAATCACTAAGGCTAAATTAATTCAATGATGGCAATACGTTGTAAATACTGTGAATAGTGTTTCTGTTGATATTACAACCCATATACTAATTATTTTTGCTCAAGGTTAATAGCATTTGTCCATCTTTAGGCTATGCTGGTGGAAAAGGTGAAGTTATTTTTCTAGTATTAATAAAATTTTTTGCTTATTACGGAAATTGTAACCTGCTTATACTAGTTTTAGGCTTTCTTCATCTAATTTTTGGTATTGTTACGCGTTACTGTGGAAATTTGACAACAGATACTTTCGCGTGAATTAAGTTCTCCTTTTGACTAAACTTTTAATTCGGTAGTAGGTTTAAAAATGTTTCACATCCTTAATTTAATTACATCTTAATTAATAATTCGCTGTACTAGTCACATTTTTTCTTGTTAAAAGCTTTGAGCTTAATACACCCATTGTGTGACAATCAAGGGCTTTGATTACGTCTTGCGCTTTAAGGTTCTCGTATGCAGACCGCATAACTTTTACTTTGATTAAAACTTTTGTATGCTCCTTAAGTGCTATTTCAATAAACGTTTTATTGTACTCACTGTTAAAGTATCCGTTGTATATAATGGGGTTAGTTGTCTACCCGCTTCTGTTAAGTTCTTCGTTAAATTTTCGCTATCTCTAGTTTATAGCTTTTTTGTTCACTCTACTACGCTTTCTGCAATATCTCAAACTTGTGGGCTCGTAAGAGTTTTGCAGCCCAAAGACCCGGATGAAACCGCCGATCGAATTGGGGGGGGGGGCTGTGATATCGCCGAAGTAAGCTGCTATGGATACGTGGACTTCCAACTGTTATTATCTGACTCGACTTTCCCGTTTTCATCTTCGTACTTCTAGTAGGCTGGTTGATATGCAATCTACCGTTACTCTCCGAGGATGTCTAATTCTGCGACACGCAACCAACATTTATTGGCAATACTTTACTTTAGTCAATGACTATTGAAACGTTAATTTAAAGTGTTTACTGTTGAAATAAATTCTCATACACCTTAAATAATAGTTTTGTTAACTTTTAATTAATTAATGGAACTAATTACAATGTAATACCTTTTCCTTAATTTGAAAAGGTCAATTCAACTAATGTAACTCTATCAATTAAATTTGTGATTACTTGGTTATTTACTAAAATCATGCGTATGCTTTGTGAACAACTAATTATTTAAGATTTGGATTTTAAGTATTGAATGTATAAAATGGTAACCCTGAATTTATTTTAACTTTATTGATTTCATTATGTGCGTATTAAACAGACCTCCGCCCTCATCCTTTCGTTAGCAGCCACTAAGTAAAACATTAGATCGGGCGTTAATTTTTTATTCACATAAAATTTTGAGTTCGGTCGGAACAGAATAATACAATGAGGGATTTAAAACTTGTGAAGATTTGTTCTAATTAGTCGACGGTCAAATCTAACAATGGCTATGTTTCAAGTGTTATACGTTAGCTTGGCTAACATTTTCGTTGCAACGTAAATTTCATAGTTCAAATTATGCACTTTTAATAGTAATTTTACTTTCACATCGGCAATTTAACATTTTTATAACTTAGTAAATTTCATTGTATTCATCAAGTTTTTGTTGTAACCAATTAAATCACGATTTAAATGAAATAAATGTTAATAATTCTTAACAGTATACCTGCTTTGATAATTTGTTGTATTTTACTTTTCAGAGTTAGAAATTTTACAAGTGGTTGCATTTAATAAATGCACCTACAAATATTTTGCTTGAATACAGTGCTGTATATTTAGGTTAAACGCTACTTTTAAGTACTCTACTGAGTATTCACGTGTATGTTTGGCTTATAATATATACGGTGCACAACAAAATGTCCATCTCTTTTTACAGGCTCTACTCTGAGGTGGCTATTATATTTTCCCTGTCTTTTACTTTTTCGTATAAAGTGAATAATTATTTACAGAGTTCATGAAGATCTAGCGCCACCCACCACCCTCTCTCCAAGTAGGCTGTTTTAGTCGGACAACCTTTGTTTGATCACATAAGATATGTTTCGTTCTTTCTCTTTATTTCTAATTCCTTTTATCTAGGATAAAGCTGTTTTATGTGTCGTTATATTCAAATAGAGATTAAAATTAATTTGCAAAGCACACTGTGGTATCAGTACTAATTTGTACAAATAGTGGTGCGTACGTCCCAGCATTAAATAAAAATCGAACAATCATAAGTACATTTTAGAGGAAAAATTAATTTTATTTATAATTATGAACGCCCTGAATAAAAGACCATACCTTAGTTGCCTCTTCTTAAAACTTTGAAAGTAAGCAGATGTTATAGTACAGGTGGTCCATCGAGAATGAGAGATTGGAGAACAGAAAATACCTAAACTAATACTGCAAAGAGTTATACCAGAAAATACGCAGAGAATATCTTAGATATAACTGAAATGACAAATATTTCAGAAATAATAATTAGCATAACAATTTATTGAATATTAAAATGTGCAATATGATTTAAGTGTAAAAGGTGGAATTGAAATCAAATTACTATCTTATAACTAAACCTATGTAAGTCAAATGTACTTCTCTGTTAACCATCTTAATTATGAGTTTTCCTGGTGCTTTCAACTATTTTGCCTTGCCAAATCCTTGATAAGTTTTCCTTAGAAACTCAAATTTTCGAGTTCCTTAGTTATAATTCTAACGTGACAAAATAGTGTATATACATTTGACAATTGGAGAAACGTAACTCCTCAAATTTGATTACACTGTTATGAATAATAGGTGTAATTAATTTGGGAAATAGCAAAATATTTTTGAGGATAATTAATAACGTCACCTAATATATTTGGTAAATTATTTTAGAAACCAAGGCTACAACATTTTATATTTGCTTTAACTTAGCCCATAAGTTTTAAAATATCGTAGAATATGCGATCTCTCGAATAACTTGCCTATGTTATATTTCGTTCATTACATACTCATTCAAAGTGAGGTCAACATTAATGTCAACGAAGGCATTCAAACATTCTATGTTTTCAGATATAAGCTCAGTGTGAGTTAGAATTGAAGTATTAAGAGTATGAATTTTTTCTAACACGATATCACTGTTTAATTATTGCGAGAAGGTCTGCTGGTTATTTTGGGACACCTCTACAACAAAACTGAAAATATATAATAATTTAGGAATTTTGGAAATAGTTTACTATACAAAGATAAATTGAATTAACTAAATGAGATTTAAACTAAATCTAAAACGATCCATGTTTTTAAAGGTATAAGGGCGACTTATTAATAACAATAGAAATTAGTGATATCAAATACTTTTGTTACTTTCTTTAAAATGTTTCTCATAATGCCACATGGGTGTAATACGTTATGGAATGCAGTAGAATGATAAAGATAAATAATAAATAGCCAGTAGCGTACTTTCAATTATAATGGAAAGAATCATACTTTGTTTTATCATACAATAGGCAAGCTTACATTACTGTATCAAATAAATATCTTGTTAGTAAGTTTGAGGTTCCTGAAAACTAAGAAATGCTTGAAAATTTATAATCAGTGTACGAAATTATGACCATTGCATTTAACGCATTTGAGAACTCTTCGCTTTAAATTTTCGAAAATGTTCTGTAAAATATGACAAATTCAAACTTCTAATTTGATAGATAATTATTACTGAGAATTGATTAATCTACGACATGAATCTTTTTCATAGCCTACTGGGAACTTAAATTTAAATGATCGCATGGTACAATGCAAAGTTTACAAAATCTTGTTTGGTACAACAAAAGCGAGATAGTGATTAAGTTTGAAAAATTAATATTTGAAAAGGAAGTGCATTACTTATGAACAGTATTTGCTGTATCTAGTTCATTCTACTAGTCTTTCTTCTATTTCTATCAAATTATCAAGCAACATAATTGTCTCTATTCGGTGCTCGTGAAGCCAAGTTCTCGTAAATGCAGACGTATGGCTTCTTGCATTGTCCTATTAGAATTTCTATCCATTGGGGTATAAAGTGTGGGATATCCGAAGTAAATAATCATTTTAAATGTTGCAATACTTTCTACTGTCCACAGTTCCTTAAATCATACAGAGAGGTGTTAAACCGCGCTGCGATACTACTCACCAGTCCAACATTTGTAAATGATTACTGCCTAACTGAAAACAACTGTGATCGGATATGAAGACATTTTCAAAATGTTCTTATTGGAAATTTTCACAGAATTCCGTTCTTCGTTGCATACGTGTAGGTGTCATGGTAGCATTTTTTTTAGTTTTCTGGAAAGATGCCCTTGTTGTTTTAGTGACTACTGCCCACGATTGCATTCCACATTGATGTCTAAACCTAATGGCTAATTTTCCAAAACTTAGGCGTCGATTTTGTCGCACGAACGCAGCGAGAGGATTCAAATTGTCGCCGCGTATCTTTCACGGCCTGTCAGAAACTGGAATGTGCTCCATCTCAATATTATTTTTTGTTCTTTTAATTACTTCATAAACTGCAGTCTTTCCAAGTTCTGTTATGTTCTCCAGTTTTTCACATTTCGAACTCCTTTTCGGTACAAATATTACATCAGTTTTCTTTTTTCTAATTTTAACATAATTACAAAAACTTTCTGGATATTTATAACAAAGAATATTTGACATACCTATGGAATTTGTTTTTAGTTTGTTCACTAGCCAACTAACATGTTTAATATATCCAATTTATTAAACCTTCAGGCCATAACATAAAAATTACATTTAAAATTTTAAAATCTAAAATTCCGGATACTTTCTAGATGGACTACAGTTTGAAAGGAATGACGTTTGATTCATTTAAGGAAATAAAGCTAATTGTAGAACAATAGGTTTGAGGATACGGATCCATATGGATTTAAGAGCTTTTACTTAGATATGGATGGCGCTAAGATTGAAAATATTATTTCATAGTTTAAATGTTGTACTTTAAACATTTTCCCATTGAAGCGAAATTTAGGCCAACAGGTTTTATTTATGATACATCATACTTCATAATTACGTGTTGCCCAAGTTTTCATTTAATGTGTATGTTAGATTCGGAATGATACCTTACCTCTACAGGAAAACTTTGATAGGGAGAAAGAGTTAGGGTCCAACTTTTGAACTGGATTTCAAACACACGACTTTCTGAGTGAAAGATCGAGTACAAATGCTGGTTTTCAGTAGCAAAAAGGAACAACTACTAATAGTTGAAGGTACTTTTCTATTTTGAAAATGCATTACTAGTGACGAATCCATAATCATTGTTTTAAAATGGCAGAATGCAACAGTCATAACCGATGGCGACCATAGGTGGCTATCTTAACACCCGCTCAAAAAGAAGTGTTTTATTTGATGAATTCGAAGGAATTTCAGATATCGTATCAAATAATCCAATAGATAAGGATATCGTTAGACTTGTTTTAAAAATAACTAATACTTTTAGGCGACATATTGAAAGCAATTATGAGTGTGACGTTGTGTCCATTAACAGTTATAAAACTTCTAAAATGAAATGTAAGTTTTTGCGCCAAGTACTTCCTGTCACATAAATCAAATTCTAACGATGCGTACAGACTTGATTGCGCGCAGTGTAAGCTTAAATATAATTATGCGCCTCCAAATCAAAATTTTTCAAGCTTTTCTGGAATACATTGCAATTGATAAGTATACATATATGCTCAGATGGCTACATATTAATAATTAAACAAAAAAATAACTTTAATGTAAGAGAAGACGTGAACCAACGAACGGCACATTGTTACCATTTAAATTGACAAGTGTGCGAATGTTTTTCTTTGATCGGCGACAGAAAAACTGATTTTCGTATAATCTGCATCAGGATTAGTGTAAAATTCCAAAACAGCGCATATTAAGCTCCTAAAAATAGATAAACGCATGACTAGAATTTTGAAAAGAAATTCAACTTAGTCAAAGTGCACCTATTTGTTATCAAATCTCTATTTTATTATAGTTTTACAATTGTTTATACTTTTGAAGTATATTTAACAATTGCTGTTTGTATAATGTAGTGCAATGCGATTAGTCTGCGGATAAGCTGATTTTCGGTAACTGGAATCCTTTCAAAATTGACAAATTGTTGGTATCCACAGGGGTAGATTAAGTTTTCCTAAAACCACTGTAATGCTAGAGCGGTGACATCCTACAGTGATAAAAATGTTGAGGTATTGGCAAGAGTGACGCACAAAACACAGAGATTATGGAATTTCCGCAGTTATGCAATGGCGCAAAGAAATTAATACATAACGCCATTCGAGATCGTTGAAAACCAACGTTCATCGTTGGCGTAGATTTGAGAAAGCAATGTTCCGTAAAATATTGACAAGTAATATCTATGGCCGGATTTGATCTGTCAGATTAGAATCATAGCGTTCAAAATTTCACATTCCTTTAGCGCAAGAACACAAAACTAGATTTGGATGATTTCAGGAAAGATAACATTGGTAATGTGAATTGGACAACATAATTATTAATGATGAAACTTGGTTTTGTTTATGGCAATCAGATGAGCGTTTACTAGTTTGAAAACTTCGATACCAAAGATATAATTTAAAATATCCTCAAAGACGTTATACTAGCGTAACTCCTAGTACAATAGTATGTTGTGGCATGCATATTAGATGCTGTTCTGTGTTGGTAATCATCATAGGTACAAAATACTCCCTGATATATTGATAATGTCTTGGAAAGGGTATTCCATCTCCTAGAAAGCGTGACAAGTATAATATTGCAATAAGACCACGTGCGACGTCATATAGCCTTAACTATAGCTGAAAAGCTTTTCACTAAAATAGTGCAAATCTTCAAGGCAGCAGACATGGATAGTGTTGCACAGAAGATTGGGTCATTAATGTCAGCCTCCAAAAAATGTAGAAAAAATGCGTCAGCAGCTTCAAACATTCTAGAATGAGCGATCTCTAGACACAATAGACGATTTAGTTATCAGATGTTCATCATATCTGGGTGTATTCAACTATGTGAAAGTTTAGTACAATATTACTATTCCTTTCATTAAACGTTTTATTTTTCCTTTCAATTGTTAATCGTAAGCTCAACTATACATAGTAGCTCATCTAAAAGATTCTTGCGTTCAGCGTCTACCTCTTATATGTGGTATATTTTGTTTGAAACTAAGTGTATTTTGCGTGAACGTTGAAATTTAATTTTAACCTGAATATTAGGTGTATATTCATCACGGTTCATGTGTCTGTGTGTGTGTATGTGTAGATTACTCCTTATTAATTATTTAGTCTGGGTACCTATGAACTTTCAAACAGATATACATAGACACATTGCGCTGTAGGTATTTACAAATTAACATAATTGAATTTGTGTTGTTTATCACATAACTAGCAACATCATATTTAAGAACATTACACTAAATGTCTACTAAATCGTGGTTTCAATGGTTATAAACCGCCTTAAAAAGCTTCCCTTACAATACAATCATTAAAATATTCTTTACGCTATTTGAGATTACCCGCATAAGAAAATGAATTAAATGTGAAAGATATAAAATCTAGTATATAACGACATATAAGAGATTTACGGCTTCATTATATTTAATAGTTGATACTAATCTGCTTTTATCTTTTACTCGTAACATTAAGCGTATTCGTTTCATTTTGTAATTTTGTTCTTTAACGAAATATAAGCATTATTGTTTTATATGCCGAACAATGGTTATTTTATCATTTACGCTAACATTCTTTTTAAATACCAACATTACATATTAACAAATGTATTACCTGCTAAACTAAACCAACTTATTCTTGGTGATATTATTAAATACGGACGGAACCAGGGGACAACGCCGTAATGTTATAAGAAAACCAAACGCCTTTATTAAATATAGAACAAGTAAAGCAATTGACCAAAAATAAATACTATTCAAGGGCGAAACTTTAAAACAGTACGTTGAAGGTTATGCCAACAAAGATGTGCAAGAATACGCCATATTCAAGTACTATAATCTACAATCCTCTTCTATATATGTAGAAATCTTTCGATACCTCTAATTGCTACCGCACAAGTTGTTTTTGTTTGGCTATGAATGATGCCTGTAAGCTATAAATTGATTTAATTTCATATTTTAATGGTAACAACAAATCTATACTTTTATGAACTTCAAAATATTATATAAATCGTTCTATCATTTAGAGCAACTGACATAAGGCTCCTTAGGTGAACGAGAAAAATCCGGCGAGGTTTGAGCTAGGGTTTTCCTCTTTATTTTGAGTTTTAAAAGGAAAAATGCTGATCGAAAATTAGTAAGGAATAATTTAAAATAATTATACTAAAATACCAGAAGCCTATTGCTAACCGAATATACAATGTAGTATTCTAATTTTCAAAAATCATGAAGTTTTGTTACACACTTTAAAATTACAGGTGCTCATAAATGTCAATTTCGATGGATTTAAGAGTATAATTACTTCTGCGCGTAATTTCTGGTGAGCGTTCATAAATATTCATATTCTAAAGGACACATTGAGCTAATAATGAAAGTTCGAAGAAATAACTCTACGAGATCAGACGTTCCTGGAAATTAGCGTTTGATTATTGCTTAGTGAGGAATTTTATTTAAGAAATAAACAAACAATCGATTCAATAAAATTATAATAATTTGTATTCCCCTTTATAATATAACGACAACTTCATTTAATTAAAATTCCAATGTCATAGTTTCTTACTATCTCATTATTTCTTATGATGAGAAGTATATACCTTCATCAGCAGTTTAGTTGTTAAGGGAAAAGTATTTGGTGACACTTACAGTGAGATTATTGGTTGGTAGAGTGCGGAATCTTTATCTTATTCCCTTTAACCATAATAACTCTATTTTCAACCCTTTCTATCAGAATTCTTATGTTACAACAAAATATGAAATGCCTAGGAATTCATGAATTCGCAAAATAGATGCAAAATATCAAACATATACAACTAAGGTTTCCGCAAGGCAAAAGGAAACTATTATAAGGATACTTTATTCTGTTAATTACAATATAAAATATAAAATAACAATCCTCGAGCAGTTTAGTTCAAATGTTTGTAAAAAGAAGGCTTATTAAACATATTATCTGTTATTATTGTTCTCTTAGCTAGAACAAGTACAGGATCAGACAAGAACGGCAGCAAAATAAAGGCCAACCTATTCTACAAATTGATGCTGCGAAATAAAAGTGCGGTAACAGATAAACTTTTTAGGACTCATGACTCATGAAATACTGAGCATATTACGAGTTGGTAAACCTGGTTGCCTTGAATGCTATATGCAATCGATGAATATCGTAGATTTAGGCCGAAAGCCGAAGAAAAGGTCAATTTTATGAAGGCTGAAATATTAACTTGCACGTAGAGCTCATGAGTGAGCGATGAATTCCTTCCAGGCAAACAGGTTGTTTCAGGCTGTACATGTAGGAAAAACATTATTTAAAATTGGCAGTTGTAGCCAAAACATTGATACCTTTGTCGATGTCCTGCAAATTTCATCAATTCGCAAGAGCGAGAAAAAAACGTTATTAAATCTGATCAGATCAAGAACCGACACAGTAACATTTGCTAGAAAAGATCACCGAGACTGCAGCATACATTTTGAGTAAACATATGCAGAAAAAGCATAAATAAAACCCTATGGTGGTGTCCGTTATTGCCAAGTTATTTAATAAGAAAGTAAAAACACGAAAATTATAAATTTTAACAGGTACGGGTAGTATTCGAAGCGATTTTAGTAAATCAAAACGGGTCCGGTTTCCATATCATCATCAACAATGTACACCGTTATCGACTAGAGGGCATTAGACGGTAAGCAGCGACAAAGAAATTTTAAGAACCGTATTTCAGTAGAGCAGCTTCGAAAAATCTCTATTCACGAACTTACAGAGCAATAATACAAAAAGCTCTAAAACAATGTAATCATATATAAATTACTTAAATGTTGAAACTAAAGAACTTTTAAAAATCTTAACATTAAGCTATCTTTACTTAAACTGATTAGTGATAGTCAACCGGCTAGGTTCCTTTGTATGCTAGCTAGTTACTGAATTGCGTTTTCACATTTAACAAAAAAAGTACAGTAAACGTTCAAATTCTATTCTATGGATTTTTAACTTATTGTGTAATTTTGCAAATTTACATATGGCATTTTTATTATGTATTAAAATTCGTGGCTTACTTACAATTTATTGAAATGTACTTGTGGGAACTCAAAAATATGTAAGTAAAAAAGCAAAGTATTATTATACCTTTTAGGTCAAAATATCGATTTTACCGAGGTATATGATCTGTTAAAGCAAATGTGCCTAAGAGAAGTAGAAAACCCTTTAAAAATACATTAGTTTCCCTCATTTAATCAGTTCACACACCAAATTAAATACAAAATTTAATTCAGTAGACGAATTAAATAAATTGCATAAATAGAACCAATAACGTGTCATCAAAACACATGAAGCTAAACAGTTCAGAAAGCGCATACCTGCAATGCCAGCATCTATGATAATGAAATCACCTTTGGCTGAGAAATATCGCAAGAAGTTAACTTCGTTAAATAATCAATATGAATCCAAACATTTAAATAATTTTTGTAAAATGAAGCAAATATATTTTGCATTTTACAGATGAATACGTGCACGGGTGTGCCAATGCATTACGTATACTTCCTAGGAGTCGCGGTACGGGCAACTATGTGCTGGCTTGCAGAGTAACCCGTTCATGATAGGGAGCTTAGTCTGCATAGAATAGCGTTACGCATGTCTGGGGTAATGCTGGGATTGTGGCTGCACTTGTAGCAAATACGTCAACACTGACTGGTATGGTGCCGATTCCGTAATTAGGGAATGCTACATCGACATAACGTGCGGTCTAGGTTAGTAACAAGGTCTACCTTTGTAAATATTGCTAAAAAGAATCAAATACAAGCCTTGGACAATCAAAGCCATGGTGGGCGACTGAGATTTAACAAGATTGGCCCACCTAGGAATAAACGCGAGAAAATGGAGTGGAAAGTGGGAACGTGAACGTAAGAGGGATGTATAGAAAGGAACATGAAATTTGGAGTGAAATGAGAGAGAGAAGGTTAGATGTGCTGTGTGTGAGTGAAACTAAGTGGAAAGGCAAAGGAGTGATAGAGATGGATGAAGGAAGTCTAGGTTTCTGGTCTGGAGTAGAGAGTTGGACGTATGGTTCAAAGAGAGTGGGATTGATTTTGAGTAAATTTGCTAAAGCGTATGGAAGGGAATATGAATTGGTATCTCCACGGCTATTCTGGGTTCGAATGAAGATAGGCATCAGGAAACTAGTGGTTGTAGCGTATATTTTCCAGTGAATGGTGATAACCAGGGTAAATATGAAACCCTTTGGATGGAGTTAGAAGGAGTACTTAATGTATGTCACGTGAATGATAGATTGATTTTACTGGGTGACCTGAATGGGTAGGTGGTAGTAAGAAGAAATCATGTAATTGGCCCTTACGGTAATTCCAGAACAAATGAGAATGGGGAAGCGTTAGTTGGGCTATGCTTAGAAAAGGGCATGTTTGTATCGAATACGTGGTTTAAACATAAGGATGTCCATTTGCATACGTGGCAAATAGGAGAATCAAGAAGCATGATTGATCTAATCGTTTATGATGAGAGGTTACGTGAATTAGTAAAGGAAACACGAGTGATGAGAGGTTCTGAATGTGGGACGGATCATTTTCTGGTAACGTCAAAAACTGAGGTTGGTAGAAAGTGGGTATATAAGAATAAGGCAGTTGTAAGGAAGACTAGAGTAAAAGTGGAAAGATTTCAGGAGGAGGGTGTGAGAGAGGAATATGTACAAAACCTAGAGAAGAGAATGTTGTCAGAGGAATCTGAATGGAAGTATGAAATTGGAAAAGGTGACATCGAATGTGTATGGAAGAGGTAGAAAGGCCTAGTAATAGAGTGTGCAACTAAAGTGTGTGGAGTGAGTACGATAGGAAAGTCAAAAAAGGGTCTTAGGGTGGAGGAGGGAGTAAGAATGCAGAATAATTTTGACAGTAATAAAAGATTATTTTGGACGTGGGTAAGTAATGCAAATCAGGGTGTAAATAACCCAGTAAACGGAATACGGAATAGCAAGAATGAAATACAGTGGGATGAAAGTGAGGTGTTGGAAAGAATATTTTAAAGCGCTGTATGGCAACAGGGATGCAGGGATAAGTGTGAATGTTGGAAATGCTGAAATAAATAAAATCAAAGAGAGCGATAAGAGTATAGGCGTGGAAGAAGTACGAAATGCAATAAAAATGCTTAGAAATGCGAAGGCTGCTGAAGCAGATGAAGTTACGAACGAAATGTTAAAGTATGGCGGTATGCGACTAGGAGAATGGTTGTGCAAACTATTCAATGCATGTGTTCAATTAGCAAGGGTGCCAGAGGACTGGAAGAGTGTTAGGATCGTGCCTCTGTACAAAGGCAAAGGCGGTAGATATGAATGCATGAACTATAGGGCTATAAGTTTATTAAGTGTAGCTGGGAAGGTGTTTGGAAGAACTATAATTGATGAGTTCGCATAAGTACTGAAAGGAGGATATGGTGTGTACAGGATGGGTTCATACTTGGACAAGGGTGCGTTGATCAAATGTTTAGTCTGCAGCAAAAGGCCGAGAAGTGTTCGCATGTTAATGAGAAAATGTATTGTACATTTGTGGATTTAGAGAAATCGTATGATAGTGTGAATAGATGCAAGTTATGCGCAACTCTGACGGAGTATGGTGTAAAGGGAGAGCTACTGAATGCAATAAAAACAATGTTTGACGGAAGCAGAGCGTGCGTGAGAGTGAGCGATGCGGTTAGTGAGTACTTTGAAATTGAGCAAAGTGTGAGGCAAGGATGTGTGATGTCTCTTTGGTTGTTTAATATATTTATGGATAAATGAGTGAGAAGTGCATGTGAGGACTTGAGTGGTATAAATGTAGGCGGCGTAGATGTAAAAGTGTTGATATATGGAGGTGATGAAGTACTAGTAGCTAAAAGTATGAGCCAAATGCAACGAATGTTGAATAAATTTGTATAAGTTGTAACGTGTACCTGAGATTGATGCCAAAATCACCTTACTACTGACTATAATTTGTTCTTTTTCACTTAAAAGGCGATTTTGTGCAGTAGAATTTGGTTACATGTTAAAATGATTTAATTTTTCCATACATTTTATTTAGTACTTTATGTTTACACCCGGTATGTTCATGTATATTTATATTACCTTTTTTGATTAGGTTAGTTAATGACGCAAAACGCTATGAGAATTGTTTTCATCATATTTAATAATTAATCTAAAATTAACTCGTTAGTACAAGTAGATAAACGCACATGCGATAACCTGTGGTTCAATGTTGGTAAACAAAACATTCAAGTTCAGAGTTAGACGTTGACATTTTCATCCCTGTAAGGAGCTATAACAGTTTTTCGCCGTCTGCACATTTGGTACTGGTTATTCAACGGAAATTTCAGAACTTTAATATCATTTTTCCGCTTTGTGATGATTAAATACTAATTTCCAATTACAGATTTAAATCCGTTATCCATTAATCTACACTTTGGTATAATTTAAGAATTTTTACGTTAACACATAAACCTGTAATTAATTTTTTTTGTGTAACAATTATTTAAAGATCTTCTTCATTAATGTTACCACATTTTTGCATAATTAACTTGCTATTCTAGTTGATTTTCCGCATTACTTATATTTATTTTACAAATTATCGAATGGAAGTGTACATTAGGTCGTCTTTGGCTTGCTTGGAAAACAATATAAATTCAAGGCGAATTTTCGATTTAAATCAATGATTTATAAGCTTTCAGACTGGAAAGTCTAGAATACGAATGTCGAGCAAGGTTCTTCTAGCATCCCCTATTTGGATATCCGAAACGTAATATTTAATTTATGAAATTAAGTTAATTATTACCGAGTTTATTTAATGTATGAATTCTGTATGCCGTTAATACAGCACATATATTAAATCCACGGATCCGAAATATTAACATTTTTAACTGTCAGTAACTTACGAATTCATTAAGCAACTATTGATGAAAAATCAATCTGTTGTTTCATACTGTTTGCATAGAAACACCGTGTGTATTTGACTAAATGCATGTATTGTTTATTTAGAGTTTAGTCTTACCTTTAATAATTCCTATCCTGAAGCACGACTTTGGACACAGGGTCGGGTACATATAGTCTTTTCTAGCGATCAAGAAAACACGATTAGTGGTGAATCTCTGGTCAGGCCCTACAAAATAACTTCTTTTTTTTAGAGGTTGTCGGCACCAATGAAACACCTCACAAACCTCAGAGAGCACTGTACACTAAATAACTAGTACTTTCATAATTAATATAGTCAAATACTACGAATAATTTAATTATTATCGTGTATAAAAGCACGGGACCAGTCATATTGCCATCATTAGTTTTTTGATTGATCTGAAATTAGCAGATATCGAACACGTTCGAATATCTACGAACCCTGTCGGGATTTATAAAGTCTAAGTAAAGTATACTTTCACTCGGATAACGGCGAAGAACTTAGCTAAATTAAATTTGAACATAAATGTCATTTAAAATGCTTTAAAGGGCAACAAATCTTTATTTTTGGCTTTAGAAAAGATTTATAAATAATTTAAGTAAATCTGTACATAGTTTTTGACATGCATTAATAGTTTATTAGTAAATAAATGATATTAAATCCGTACTGTATTAATTATTACTAAAAGGATTAGTTAATAGTTAATATTAAAAAAATTAATTTGTACAAATATGTGAAATATACAGTATAATTTACATAATTAAGAACATTAAAATTGAAATAATCTGGCCAGAATTAAATAGTTAAAGTAACTTTCGTAATTAAGAAATTACATTTAAAGCAATATACTGTAAAAGCTGAATTTCAACTTATGAGTGAATGCACAAATTCCTCCTTGTTTAAATCCGAACCTGTTCTATTCAATAACACCCTCTGTACATACCTCCATCCCGTTTTATTTAGTCAATTAGTTAGTTTTAGCTGAGCTGTCTATCATAGTAATTCTAAACGTTTTGGACCTGATACATTTAACGTACACCTTGCCTGCTGTCTCCATTTTTGGACCCATTCTCGTTCTGAGAACTGCGCTTGTACATGGACTATTAGTTCTACCATTACAATGCGAGTGAAAGAATGGATCTGAAAATCAGTAGTGGCAAAACAAAGGTAATGGTTTTCAATAGGAAAGATGAATAGGAAATATATCAGCTGAAGTCGGGTAGCGAGATAATTGAACAAGTGGAGAAGTTTGCTTACCTTGGCAGAATGTTTGCAAATGATGGGCGAATAGATAGTGAAATTGAAAACAGAGTGAATGCAGGCAGGAGAATAATTGGCAGGATGCGATTAGTAACCAAGAGTGAACAGTTAAATATGGAAGCAAAGAAGGCTGTGTGCAATAGTGTATTTATTTCAACTGTTTTATATGGCAATGAGACTTGGGTATGTCAGAAGAAGCATATGAGTAAAATAAACGCCGTAAGTATGAGGTATCTAAGAGCTGCATGTGTCAAAACGAGACGTGACAGAGTAAGGAATCAATGGGTGATGGATACGTGACAGGTGAAGGTGGTTTAATTATTCATGACCATGATATTCGTCGATGGGCTTTGCAAACTAACAAACTATTGGGTTCTGAAGATTTCAGATTCAAGGCTACTAAATATTGGCTAACGAAGTTTAAACGCGCTCATCGAATAGTATCTCGAAAAATAAATAAGTTTATTAGCAGAAAAACCTTGGAGAGTGGTTTAGAACTTGAAACTAGAGCAAATCACTTTGTAGCTGATATTATATCATGTATACCTACAATTGGACTTCAAAATGTATATAATTCAGATCAAAGTAGATTTCAGTTAGAAATGCACTCTGGTAGGACATTAGCTGTTGAAGGGGAAAAGCAGGTGCAATGTCTGGTACAGTCAGTTTCATCGACAACACACAGTTA
>JAHWXV010049389.1:0-17166 GCA_024586415.1 Phrixothrix hirtus
TTTAATACTGATAGATGATTTTCTTTTGTTATCATTTGTTTATACTAGTCGTATAGTCTACTATAAAATTTCATAAAATGCAATTTTAAGTAAATTAAAGTATTTTTTAAAACAACATCAAAATAAGATAAATTAGGAATAGGGAAGTTAACACAAACTACCCCTAATTTTAATTGTAGAATCTAATAAAATTTAAAAAAATGTATGTTGATATTTAAAAATAACAAGATTTTGCGATTTTTGAAAATAAAGTTTGTCATTTTTTTTCGAACGCCCTGTATAAAGTTGTACAATTTCAATTAAGTGATTTGATGTGTCATAGTTCGACAAATAAGTGCATAAAATTTTATTTGCTTAAGTTATTACATGTATTAGAAATTTGGTTTCTTGTGGAACACTGCAGAAGCTTATTTTTATAAATAAATTAAAATATTTCAAAAACTCCCAATGATAGGGAAAATTTTTTTAAAATTTAAAATTAGCTCAGAAATACATATCAGTAATAAAAAATACTATGTTCTATTTGAAATAAGGAAGTTCATGTCCATTTTCAGTATAACCGGAAGTAACTGAAATCTAAAAATTTTTTATATCGATTCCGCCTGACCTAAAATCTTGATGTGGAAAGTCTTAAATTTCAACTCCTGTAATTGTCCATATCCTTTTAACGAAATCTCGTCGTGGGATACCCTGTATAAATAATCTTCAGACACATTGTATAAAGTATTCGAGTAAACGCTTTCAAAATTAAATACATGCAAGCATATTCATATAGTACTAAATAAATAGTAAAACGTTACAAGCAAACTGGAGTTCATGAAAGCACTCTGTTATAAAAATGATTCTTCTATAATTATAAAACAAGTACCATTCTGAACCATAAAAGTCAAAAGTCGACAGCGCGATAGGGAAATTGAAGATTTCCTGTTCTTCGAGGTCAACGACAACCTCGAAGGCGCGGCTTTCAGGAGAAAAAGGTATCGTAATATTGGTTGCAAACCTTCCCTTCATGTTTTGTATGTCTGTACAGATGTTGAGCCTCGTGGTACTCCACTCAGCACGCCCAACAAATTCCCTCTATTTATGAGTTTTTTATCTTATTGACCGAGATCAACAATTTGGCGAAACCATGACGTGGAATTTTAAAAATCGTTTTCAAGGTAATATAATTCTAAGCATTTTAGATTGCATTTAGATTACATTTTTCGCCGAGTTAGCGGCTGATCGACGTATTTCATATCAAAGGAACGGCTAGAATTATTTTTCCGCAATATTTTCTGGTTTGTGCAGTTAAACTTGAGATGCGTCCAATGTTTTTGCACAGAATTAAGCCATAAAAAGTTTTGACTGGAGGAGTGATAAATGACCGTATAGAAGAGTTGCTTCTTGTTTATACAAATTGGCCGCTCTCTAAATCAATAATTTACGAGGACAATACAAAAATTAATAAAATTCTCTCTGACACCATATAAATATGCCTAGTCACTGTCAGTACGAGTTCTTAATAAAATTTAGTTAGTAAGTGTTAACTGCTCGTTATAAATTCCTTCGAAAACAAGCTTTAATCGTTCATAATTGCTGTTGAAAACTAATTAATTCACATATTTGATACAACAGTGAATTGTCGTACTTATTAGTGTTTATAAATTTCAAAACAATTGTTAAATTCCATTCTACAATCATTCGACTAGTATAATTTAACTCCTTATTATATCGCGATTATTTAACGTGTGTATTTAAATTTCAAATCTCTCCTTATAGTTAAATCATTTATACACGCCTAAATTATTAATTAGCATGTTAAACAACTTCCGAAACTTTAAATAATTCCGCTCAGCAATTCAATAGTTGTAAATTTATTGCTGCACTCATAGCTTGAACAGTAATAGGGTGGAGCTTAGAATATCGAATTATCATTTTTACCCATTGCCTAGTATTAGAGAATGGGTCGAGATGATTTCGTACCACATTAACTGTATTAGTATTTTGCTGTTTTTTAAAAATAAAATGTGCTGCTTGAGAAACTATTAGGTATCAAGAGCGAAGCACGTTATTTGCAATTAATATCGCTTAATTAAATGTACGGACAAGATTTTGAACTTTTCCTGCATATAAAATATTTATGTCTATTGTGTTACTAAATCAAACGTTCAAATATTCGATATGGGATACAATAAAATGATGTTGATACGATGATGTGATATTATCGCACAATTTTCTCCTATAAAATGATTACAGGTTACTGTGAAGGTAAAAAATTTTATTCGCTATGAAAACTTATAATGGAAACATCCTCATCGTTCATGATTGCTATTTTATGAAGATTAATTTATTTTTTATTTTCTTTTTGGATAGGCACATATGATCTACGAGTATAATTCATTAAGGTAGATATTTCCCTAATCACGTTGATAATTAGAAATACCTCTACTAAGAGAACGTGACTAGCTCTCCCAAATTTTGGATTTTGCCAGAGGTTGAATTATAGATATGAAGGAGTTTGGTTAATAGTATAGCGAAATAAGTAGGAAGTCAAATTTGAATTTAGACAACATGGTCTGATGAATCCGTTTAGAGATGTCATGTGGGAGAGTTCCGCGTAGAAACAATTCTAACGCAGACGGACTTATTAAAATAATAGTACTCCAGAATGCTACCAAATATCAAAATCAATTTCCACGGACTGAATGAGCGCTTAGGAGAATTATATCTTTTAAACCGTATTGTCCAAATGAACGCCTTCCATTAACTATAGCTTGCCAGCTCCGGTTAGTATGGTAGTTAGCATGTTTGTCTCTACATCCAAGGGACGCGGTTTCAAGTTGATTGAGGTCGGTAAATTTCTCAGCAGAAAAAAATTTTTCTCGGATAAGGAAATAAAATCGTAAGTCCCATTTCAATGAAATGTTTAGCACGTTAAAAATTCCTGGTGGTGGAATTTACCCAGATTAGACAAAATTTTAGTAGACATGCCGAAATGATGGTAGCAGTTCTAACCAAGACATCCAAGGAAATGTCTGCAATCCGAAATCTTAGCCACAAAACAAACAAACAAACTACAGCTTAGTAGAAGGCAGGAGTGGTGTGACGGTCAAAAGCTTTAAGATTGTGAATGGAAGATCATCATCAGTGACGAGTTAGAATTTTGATAGGCAAGATACCAGGGAGAAGGCAATGCTTAGAGTTCAATTCATGCATATTGCATACACAGAATTACATTGATTATGACTTGTAAGCGATGTAGGTAGCATTCATTACGATAATGTAATATGATATACTACCAACACGATAAGATCATTCTTGCAAGAAATTCATTTGCAAATATTGTTTTGGTCTGCAGGATCGCCGAACTTTTGTCGATGGAACATGTCTAAGACACGATTAAACTATTTTCAAGGCTGCTGCAACTTTAACAACGCCATATGAGGCTATTTGAAATGACATATACCAGGAAAACAGGCCATTTGATATTAAGTATGCCTCAAACTATGAATTCCTGTATTGAAGTAAATGATGATACAAAAACATTAATTTCTTTCTTAGTAAAGAGCATTTTATCAGTTTCAAACTTATTCCATTGTTTTTAATTGGCCGGGAATGTAATGGTATATTCTGATAAAATTTTCACACGCAAATGTTTTCAGTTATGAATATCATAGTGTGATATTTTTGAATCATTGGAAGAGATACTATGGAGTATTTGCTACTTAAAAGTAATAATCGTTTTGACCGGATATTTTTACTGAAATCAAGATTCGATAACTTTGTACAACATTCAAGGTTCATTAGAAATTTCAAATATAACCTGAAATGTGAAAATTACCATTATTTGGCAGGTATTTAAAAGCACTAGATGCACTAAAAGTTTTGCACAAGTCAACTTCTTCGTCGTGGTGTCCCATTTTTCATTGAAATGATAATATTTTCTTTTATTAAAGTTTTGCTACAGTATCAGTCTACTGTGACAGTTGATAGGTGAGTATGCCTAGAGATACTATAGCAGAAATTAATAAAAGATTGGTGAAAATAGGATTGGAAATCCAAAATACTACCAACCTGATCCCATTGATGAAAACATTACGCACAATTGTCCTTTTAGCCTTTTTAGTTGTTTATGACATCTGTGAATACTTTACAGGGGATGGTAATGCATGTATCTTGCTTCAGAAAAGATTTAGGCATCCGCATGAAGTTCGCGCCTACATCAAATAATATTGTAACAATACTCACAAGCTATTTAATTATTGATTTTGATTTATTTACAATTTACAACTGGTTACAATCTACGTATATACATTATATGCAATACTTATTTTAAAGTGCAATTTTTCCGCCAAACGCTTTACACGCTTATGTCAATAGCAGAACTAAGTAAACTAATCTGTAATTCGTATATTTATATTAAACCTATAACTTCTAGAGTATTTCGAAAAAGACTAGACATTACTACCCATTTAAGCCAAGTCACGCGGTCTGGGATTATGTAAAATAACGGTAAATTCCATTAGGTGACCCATTACAAATGTTACTATTAATTTTCTTCCATTTTACCTTGTTTAAGACTGTTGTATCCTGTAACTACTTTGAGCACTGGATTATGCGATCTGTCGCAACTTTGCTCGTGAACTGTTTTTGTAACCCAAGTCTATGTAAAAGTAGTACCCAACTGTTTTCTTCTTTGCAAGGACCTGCCTTGAATTCCAACTACACACTAAGATCTGAATGTCCATGCTTTGTGGTACTACCTCTATCAAGTTGCGCACCACTTACCAGTTGAGTTGGTCTTACCTACAAGTGATCTTTAAAACGGATGACTTTCTGTCACTATTGTCACAATGTTAGTAGCTTGGCTTATGCAACTTCTTGCATAGGCCTTCTAACAGGACTTTCGACATGACCATGTTCTCGTAATAGGGTCATAGATGTTTTGCATATCCAGGCGGTGATGACACGGTAGATAAACCCTTTTCCAACTTCTGTCATCTGCTCCAGTATTATTTCTACGTCACCTTAAATCCAGCAGTAATGCCACGTGAAACAGTTACAACACAATCGGTCTAAAGGTGTCAAGGAAGTTTATGTACTATTCAATGATAACCCCGAATATTTTACTTGCTCTCGATCCGTACTATTATAAGCATAGAAAGTGAACTGATTCATATGCACCAATTCAGACTTTCCTTTGGTAGCATCTTAGTACAGTATATAACACCGTTAATCCTTGCTTACCTTATAGGGTCCTTCCCAAGATCGCTGAAAATTTACCGTCTCTGCGAAAACCTATGTGATTAGAATTTAAATTATACCGAATTTTTATTCGATAACTAACAATCTAACTGTTAGCGCCTATTCTCTCAAGTATTAGTTTAACTTCTTCCGAATGCTCTTTAGACGTTCTACCGCACTATTTATGATATGATAGTAAAAAATACTTTAGTTACAATCTCGCCTTATATTTCATGTGCAACTCACGGGCACCCCAGCATCCCTGCGTTGTTAATGACCTATAACTACTTTCAACAAATATTTGCTCATTGTTCTGTTCATGCGCTCCACCATTCCAATTGGCTGCAAATAAAGCACAATCGTGTCGGAATTCCGTACTTTTACCAACTAACAAAGACTTTGGAATTGGGATTATTCGAAATTTTGCTCTTTTCCGGAATGTAACTCCAATGAAATTCCGAAATGGCAAAAAATTTTCGCTAACGTCTCGGCTACTGTAACTACCTCCTGATTTGGTTCACTTACTAAAATTATTCATTGCCACTAAGATGTATTTAATTCTTGTCAATTTATAACGGGAGAGAAGACATTTTACCGCCCTAAGGGTGCATACGGTGTTATTTCCTGAACTGTCGAAGTTGCAACGGCTGACAGTGGAGATGGGGGGTTCCAAGTTAGCTATTAAACTAAACACTTGCAATGATAGCAATAGGGAAAAGCTGTATTCAAAGGAGCCACTTTGTTATTAAGACGTCAGGTTATATAGCGATGGAAGCAGAGAACAAAAACTCCTTTTCCAAAACCTAAAATTCGGGACCACGGCGGTATACATACTATGTAGGTGGAGGTGTGTACACCACTGGGTTTATACTTCGATCAGGTCAATAGAGACTTACAATTAAGATATTTATCTGACTTTTTTCTAGTAATTCCCTGAAAGAAAGAATGGTTACTTATGCTAAAAACTCTTAAAGCTATGAAATAATAAAGTCTGAATTGCGTAAGTCACTATAACGGATTCCTGTCAGTGTAAAATGTCCAATTAGATAAGTGCAATGATGATGCAAAACATCTGGTTAACTATAACTAACTTAGCGGACCCCTGGGTTTCTAATATTTATCCTAATACTAAATGCAATAAGAATTTCGGCCCCTAAATTGTAACCTTAACTTAAATCAGTATTTGAACTAATTACAATTTCAGTATATTGTTTACAAAAAAATTTATCGCAACTATCTATCTTTCTACTTGACCAAAATACGTGCTCCAGCGGGGTTTATCAAAACAAAGATGGTGGTTGACAAATCCCAAAGAGAAGCTTCGAGGATTACGTGTTGTTAGGGACACTTACTTGTAGGAAGTAGTCGGAGGACTTCGTGACTTCCCAAGCAGGAAACAGTGTTACCCTTGGTTCAAAGGATTTCGTACCTTGTTTGAACTAACCAGTTCGATCCTCAACTCTTGGCAGGAAAACTAACATAGAAAACAATAATCGGCCCAGTTACAATCCGTCTACGGCGTTAACTTGCAGAATTTGCCAACAATTCGGTCATTCACTAAAACTTAATTTGGGTAGCTCTTTTGTTTAAAACTTAAATGAACCTTGATACCGTTCATTACTTTAGAGTTCGCGTGCACTCTGCGTCACGCCCAATTAATTGTTGCTTAATTTTGTAACCTCTAGCCCCGATTACTTATGGAATGCGGGGGAAAAACGGAAGTCGTTAACAACTATTTTTAGAAAATTAATTGCGTCACGAACGGTTGCTGCCTAATTACGCCTCTGCTGATGTAAAGATTTAAGAAATACCCTTGTTACTTAGCGTTATCTAGGAATCCCAATTACTGTTTACTTTATAAGAAAGAAGGAACTTGAAATGTTGTTTACAATTGAATTAATTATAACTTTGAGAATATGAGCTTGTTGTTCTAATCATAGAGATGTTGACGAGATCTTACCCATTATGTTCAGCAATTAGCATATATTTTTATATACCGGGTGTTTCTAAATAACTTAATATTATTTGTCAAAATTTAAGACTCGTTTGTAAATTTCCAGCAGCGGACCCGCCAAATCAACGGTCACTCTTTTGAATTAGCCGACCATGTTATATTATGATAGTTGCCGCAAAATATCTACCGACATGTTCTTTATATCTATTAACTGCACTTATTTCTCAGTTCTACCTTCTTTAGCTACAGTTATCGTCAGGATAGCGCCATTAATCTTTAAGAAGCACAATTAATAACGATATGTAATGGGGCTACTTTTTCACAAGCAGATTTTTGATCATTGCTGACAAGCAACTTCAGGTTTTGATCCTCTTCTTCGGCTTATTTCATTGCTCCGAACTTAGAATAATTGATTTTAAGAGTAGTACGTCTGACGCGACGTTCTTTAACTTTTGATTCCAACCACACGCACTGGGTTTAATTTTCTGGGAAAGTGATTATCTCGACAAAATTGCAATGGCTCCCTGCACGATGTTTGACTTCCTGTGCTCTACTCCTTATCCTTCGATGGTTGTTTGAACCTAACTCTGTTTCCGCACTTTAGGTTTGATAATTTTCTTCTAGATCATCTTGAGCCCTAATTATTTTTAAAGTTGTCCCATCCAGGTTTTTCGCGTCCTGCTGGATTTCTTTCGCTGCTCCTATGCGCGCGTGACTCCTAACGGATGCTTGGTTAACTGCCCCCAATGTCAATGAACAAGCATATTCTTTCTGGCGCGCTAATCTTAGTGAGTTACATTTCTGAGTTTGAAAACCACTCATTCAACCTTTTTCTAAAATATCTCCAACTTGTTTTATATTGTAACAAAACTAGAAAGAATGAAAACCCAATGGAACATTCTGGAATAATTAAGATAGACGATGTAATCACAAATGACTCATTGCGGTAATCGATATCTGTCAATTAAGTTCAATCTCAGTAATGAGTCGTGGGGTTGCAATTTATTAGATTTTTATTCTTTACTATTCTTTGATGTTCTAGAAATTATCCTTTCTATAGCAAATTAAATTCCTTTAGTTTTAGTTTTTATTAGAATGTTGTCCTGTTAGTTACTGTTATATATAAATAGAAATATAAACGTTTGTTGTTAGTGTATTGTGAGATAAATATTTAAATAAATAATTGTGTATACATAATCCTAATAGAATACAATAAAGATTTTAAAATTAAAACAATTTACTAGTTTCGTTACAATAGGTTGTATGGTACGGTTTGTAAAGTATCGAAAGCATCCCACGTAAAGGCACTATCAACATGTAGCTGCTATCAATTGCTTATCATTGATTCAAGACGTTTTTCGAATATGCAAAGATTTTTTTGGATGCTTTATAGCATTTAACATATCATTTTCCACAGCTGCACCAGTGTGCATTCACTCCTTCTCATTATTTACGACAAACTGATGAAGTTCCTTCCTCTAATGTATTTCCTTCTTTAGTGATAGTTAGAAGAGTTTATTTTTGGTGGAAGTCGTTATGCTTCCTGGTTACTGCTGCGAAATTTGCGGTCATTTCTTTGTTTGCGTCTTCAATTTTTTCTTATAAGTTATTTATGATCTCTGCTTGTAATTTATTTTGACTTGATTTAATCGATAGTATTTCCTTCTCTAATTTATTTGTGATATTCTCATGTAATTTGTTTTGAATTGACGTAATTTCTTCTTGCAATTTACTTTACATGATTTAATTCCTTCTTGCAATTTATTTTAGTCGGAATTATTTTGTCTTGTATTTTATGCAACAATTTCGAAATTTTACCTATAGCTCTCGTGACTGGTATATATATAAAACACAAAACTGTAACTTGTCTATTTAATTTTAATCTGTTTATTTTGCTTCTGACATCAATGTAACAAAATTCGTTATTTAATTATTTATTTTGATTTTATAATTTATTTACAATTTACAAGATATTGTATATTTAATCCGCAATTTGTTTCAATAGCTTTACTCACCAATATCAATTTCAAGACCAACTAAACTAAGCTGCGATTAATAATATCGATACTAAATAAATAACTTCTAGGGAAATTTTAAAAATCCTGCCATTATAGCTTATTTAAGATGGGAATATGATCTCAGGACATTATTTACAACGAGAATTCACACTGGGCTACTAATGAAAAATATGTTTGCTAATTTGTTACAGTATTTCGAATGTATTTGCTATCATGATGTTGGTGCATATAAATTTGGATTATTTAATAATATCCTTGCATCGTTAGAAAATAAAGAAATAATTTCGGCCATAGCTCAGTCTAATAAAAAGAAAGTGAGTCGTAGGTTCAGCATTGTATGCATGTCATTGTCATCCAAGAAGATATGGTCATTTAGGAGTTAAATTGTATAGAAATCTATCATCAACTCCGATCGAATAAGGGTTAGGGTCGTAGTATGGCTGGATGACTTTCATTCAAATTGATAGACGTATCTGCATCGAAGACATGTCGAAACCTACCTCACCAGTATAGCAACTACCAGGTGCCATATCTCAAAGCTGCTCACCATCGACATCGACTTTCACAAGAATTCAGGAGCGTTCTACAAATAACTCTAAGGACGCGCCGATAAGAGAATCATTGCAGTGATACACCATCCTCAACTTATATTTCATTTTCTAGTCGCCGCCGAAAGAAAGCCATTTACAGACTGGAAAGGATCTAAAAGTCTTCAGTAAACCCTAATCATGATTTCCTGTTCAGCAAACTAGTAAAATAATTAGGAGTAAATCATGTATTCCCGGTTTCAATTAAACATGAATTCCTTGACTAAAATTAATGCGTAAAGGGATTAAGAACGAAATTGGTCATTATTACTGCAATATTCACTTGATCCGTGTAGAAAACCATTTGCAACCCCGCTAGTAATTCGAATGGTTTTTAATAACGTTGCATTGAATTTTTTACCAATTAAAATGATAAGCTCGAACATATCGACAAATAGCGCGCTCATTTCTATTTAGGGTCGATAGATCAAAAGTCATTACGCGTACGTCATATAGCTACACAAAGTCAAATCATAATACGCAAAATTTGAATGCCAATATTGAATTTTTAATAAATGTAACAATATCAAATTATGAATTTTGAATTAAGATAATGAAAAAATAGCAAACAAGAAAAATGTAACAAAATAAATCTGTTACTTTGTACTTTTACACTATTTTATCTTCTTTTCAGGTACCTATGTTAAATAAAACAATAAAATGTGTTTTAGTATAGCTTCTTATACTTTATACTTATATACTTAAACTTTATATTGTAACACATAGTAAGTGATAGATTTAATTTGACGCGTATAAAAATTTATTTTGTTGTCTAAATACATATGTTGTTTTGCCACTAGTGATACAAAATTCGTACCACGCCTATCGATAGGTGTTCTCAAACGTATTATGCTAACATCGTAAACACATCTTAGCACGTCTCTTGCTATGCTCATCAAAAAATTTCTACACAACTTGTGAGCTACGCCTTTTTTAACAATACAGGACTGCAAACTAATCGGTATTAAGAATCATGCCTAACGTTTACTGCGGTAAAACTTCATAATTGAAGAAACGTCATGCTAGGTCTATATACGTTTTGTATGGCAAACATTAAATTATTATAAAATACACTGAATATCACATTTTTTCTTTTTTTTGTAAAAAGTTGTAGGGCTGATTTTTTTACTACGCTATATTTTTTATATTTTTGATGAATCTAAATTAAACAATGAGGTTGAATTTATTGATTGAACTAACATTAATTGAAACAGTAGAATAAGAGAATAAAATAAAATAGTTGCGTCACTATGAGCTCTAGTTTATTGTAAAAAGCAAAAAAAGTCGGGGCTCCGCATGTTAGTGTGGTAAACAATTTTTTAAACGAGACAAAATCGATCCTAAGATCTATGAACATTTGTAGGGGTACTACATTAGAGTAGTACGGCTTTCGATTAACGGCAATCGTTATCTGAGTTGGGTTGACCAGCATATAATTTATTGTAGTCTTGCAATTTATCTTTTCTCTTTAAACAATTAATGGTGTTATTTTGTTTGTTAAATTGCAGTATTCACTTATCTTCCGATTTTTATTATCACTCCGTAGTTGTACTTAATTTTGTTACTACGTTATATTAATTATCATTTAAGCACTTCATATTCAAATAGCTGTAAGATACTTTATAGAAATGCTTTCTTGAGTTTTGGAATTAAACATATATTATCTTATGATTTGCGAAAACATAGTACTAAGAAGATTTCATTTTTTTGTGTACTTCTTTAATTAATTTTACATCTGTCTATTCTACTTGTAGAAGTTTATATCAAACTGCCTAAAATTTTTGATTTTCCGAAGGTTCTATTATTTAGTTTCATCAGCTTAAAATTAAAATTTCATTAATCACTGTTTATTTAGTAATCTTTTTGGACCTAACCTTTTTGCTCTTGTTTAGCCCAGGTACGTTATTTTGTTTATTAAATGTTGTCTAGTGACATTCCCTTATAAACTACTTCAAACATTTATACCAGCTTTGATTACAGAACTCTTTATTTAACAAAGTATCCATAATTCATTGTTCATTGAGTCTTGATTACCTTTTTCCATTAGCGTTCTAATAGCATTTATTTAGGAATAACTTTTATTTACAGGCATATGGGGCAACCTTATCAAGTTTTCAACGAATCTATGGCTTTGGATTCTTTCTTGAAAGCCTTAATGACGCTGAAAATTTATTTTTGTGACTTTTGTAACATTGATGTAACTTTTTCCTTTTTATTGACTTTAAACTGGATGTAACAGCTTCTCATTTGTTGTTATGAAGCAGTTATTGTTTCCAGCCCTTTTTAAACTATACCCTCTAACATTTGATAATATTTGATACATTTATATCTAAATCCAGGACGAGCTTCTTGCAAACGAACTGTATATTCTCGCTTCTTGTATAACACCCTATACATCTGTATACGTTTATTATCGCGTTAACATTGGAATGCACATTGTGTATTGCTTCTAATTACAGTTCCATTCAACAAATTAAACTTTTATTACATATGAAATATACATTAGTACAGTTAATTAAAAAAAAATTCAAAAATACTATAAATGTTTTCCTGATTCATATTCGTACTTATAAATCACTATTACTAAGCTCCTGACAATATTTGTTTTGTTAATAATAGTTAGAAAAAGTAAAAGATTCAATAAAACTGAGATTAACTTTTTATTAAAGTAGCTGATGCACAGGATGCGGTCATCGGCACCAGATTGGTAATGAAGCATATAATAGGTTGATAATAAATATTTTTACGAAACATAAAATGAATAATTTTATTATTAAAAAGGTTTTTAGGTTTCCTGAAGAAAATTTGCAGGTGTTAGGTACGAAGACTATATATGCAACCTACAGTCGTTATATCTTAGATCACTTATCTTCGGAGTCATTAAAGATACACTTGTGGCAAATACCAGTTGTTATTTTACGTAAATCTTTAAGGGACTATATTCTGGTTTTAAAATAACCATAGAGTAATAAATTCGTATTGTAATGTAATTTCCGGGATGTAGTTGAGCATTTAAATTTTAAAAAGACATACAATTACATATAAAAGAATTCATTCCTTGAGTGGGATTTAATCCAGGACCTTTAGCTTACCAAGCTATTGTTCTATCATTTAGCCATCGCCACATGGTGTGAAACCTTGCGATTCGCGAGCTCGCCGTCTGATTACTATTATAATTGTCTATAGATATCGAAAATGATACCAATTACTGTTAGAAAGATTCATTAATCGACTGGTTTTCCTGGATTGCACAGTGATAGAGACTAGCTCAGTTGAGAAATGAATTTTTTGCACTTCCAGGATTATAACGCCACATCTAGTCACTTGCTTCCATGACTTTCCATGTCAAGGGAGGTTCCAAGGGAGGTAAAATAAATTTAATCCCGCAACAACAAAGTAAACCCATAGCAATAACAAAAAAACAAATAAATTACATGCTGCTGAAAGCGTAAATAAAATTTGAATAACTGAGAATCATACTATCTTAGTTTCTCTGACACTTATCGTTTCAAAGTGTTTGAAAGTGCAAAGAATAATCTATATATCCCAGGATTAAAGTGCCTTTAAGTTCCTTGAGAGATTATTTTTTTCGCTAACTCAGTGATTCTAGAAACTGGAGGTAAATACATTGTGGTAGATAGAGCCTCTTACGTAAGAATAAAGAATTGAAAATGAGTATGTCACATTATAATTCAAAATTATATGCATGTAAAGTTGCATAAATATAAAGTAATTTAAAATAATAGATGTATTTAAGGTTAGTAGTTGTCAAATGATGCAATTTATGCAAAATAAAATGAGAATTTCAAAATTATAACAATTTACGAGAAATTTTCGGCAGTACGTTCAGATTTTTGATTCAAATTGTAAGATAAATAATTTTAAAGCAATGTTAATATAAGCAATATTTAGAATAATAGATTAGTAAATACATACCAATAATAGATCTAAGCATTTGAACTAATTAATAATGAGAATTAGATAAAATAGATATTTGAGGTTATATGCCAAATTATTATAAATTAATTTATGCATATGCCAACATATATATCATAAATGTCACCAATTAATTCAATAATAACAATGGAAAAATTGTGTGTAAAACGTTTCAATTATCAAAATGAAATGACTGAATCTTTGAGTGCCGTTTACTATCTAGAAGTCGATTTTCCTTCAATAGTAATATTATATTGGTAATAATGAAGATATGGAGAACAATTTTGTGATATTTTGCAGCCAATTAGTGAAAATTTTTGACATTTTGTGAAATTCCAATTTTAAGCTAAGTTCAGGCTCAAACCAGCAATTTCTGTCATCCCTGACGATGGTTTGCAGACAGTTACAGAATGATATTTAAAGTCATATGATACCATGAAAACAGAAATTAATTGCTGCATTGTTGAAACATTTCCAAAATAAGTATTTTTCTTTGTCTAAAATTTTTCAATTCGCCATTTATCCAGCAATTTGAATTAAGTCTTTGCTAAATCTACTACAATTTTGGCATCTGAAAGGGCAGGTTGGTACTCATCTTAATTAATTAATTAAAATTATTTTCATTCAAATAAGATTAAGGAATCTAAAATAAAAGATTAAAATTAATCAAAGTCGTAAAACTTTACGATATAATTTAAAAATGGCAATAATTTGCAACAACAAAATGTAATTTTTATTAATACAAATTTTTGAAGATGGTGTAAGAAAGTTAAAGTTATAGTTAGCTGAATAAAATTACGGAGTTATTGCAAATTCATAAAATTAAAATCCATTCGAATAGTAAGTAGTATGTCGAACCTGGTGAAATTCTTCAACCCCTTAATGTTCGCTCTTCAACAGTAATTGCGCTTAAGGGCTGGATTTAGATGCCTCTCAAAGAGAAGAGAACCTAAAAAAAATGTGGGTCGGAGTAACAATTCTTTGTCCTCTTATGCATATCCGTAAATCATCCTCAACTTGTTCTCAGCCTCAAGAACAATTTTATTTATGGCTTGGTAATTGCGGATGTGCTAACCATCAAGACGTTAATCAAGTGATCAGCGTGATTCAGATTAAACACCAATGAACCATTTAACAGAATGTTTATTAAAAACAGAAACTTAACTTTTATACAATTCTATAACCTAGATCTAATTATTTCGCAGCGTTCAGTTCTTTCAACACAGTTATCAATAATTTTCATACCTACTTTTAATTTCTATGATTTAGAAACCAAAGTTTAATTTTAGCTTAAACAAATGCCCCGCATTTTTCTATATTTCTATTCCTAACTCTTTTCATCTTACTTTTCTGCATTACGCAGATTTTCGTGGATTTCTTAAATGATTTATTAATGTTGCAATTTCCTGTCTTGCTGAACATGTGCGCCAGAAAATTCCGTAACCTCGAACTTCATATGCGGCAATTTAACCTACATTGTTTCGGTTTGAAATATTTTTAAATAATCCTAATTTGGATTAGTGAAATAGTGCGGTGGAAAGTTGAAATCCAAACTAACAAAGGAAATTATTTTAAATTAAAAATAAATAATTTAAATAATACAAGCAAAACTGAAGTTAATGACGGACAGCCAGAACAATAAAACGCATTAAAAGTCATCGAAAATAAAACTTTTGAAGGTGTATAGGTTTATATACCAGTTCACATAGAAACAATTTGTAAAGAACATTTCGTGTGCATAATTTAGTGTTCATAATAACTAAAATTAAAGGTAACTTCACAAACATTTTTATAAAACTTAAAGTGGCACGTCCCGAGTGACATCAAAATAGACAATACACAAAGGAAGGAATCCTGCGGAGATTCTCATAGGTTGACGAGCCAAAGAAGATAACTGCATAAAAGAAATTGCAACTGTACAAGGTTGGTCAAAACTGTTTTGTTTTATGGAATTTGAAAACTATGAAACGGTATTTAATTTAAGGTCTTTTTAAAGATAGTAGTTTACAATTTTGAAAATAAATTTTATTTTCGTTTAAAGTTAAAACATAAGTTCAAATTTTATACAAATTGAAACGAAAGAATTGATTTTTACTAAAGTATCCCAGCAAATTTAATTTAATTTTGATACAATTAAATCTTTTTATTTTATAGATTTGAATGTTTAATTTTAATAAATTTGATTTTTAATATTTTGAAATTGAATCTTTAGTGTAGTGATATTTTCGGAATTTATTTCTATTTCAGAGTTTTGCACATTTGATAATTATTTTTAGCTTTCAATTAGCTTTATGTACAATAAACATTTTATAACATGATAACTCAGGCACGGTGTGTTGCATGCCGTTTTGGTGTAAGGAGGATTGCGATTTGGTTATAAGTAATCAACAAATAAGGTAATTCATACAGCATCAATTTAAGATTAAAGAGAGTCAACGCAAAATCAAAGGCGAGTTCTATAGTACCAGAATATAGGTAATTTAATAAGCAATTCCAAATACCATTTAATATATCTGGGATTCCCAGTTCGAAAGTGATTTTACACATATTTGTTGCCCAAAAGTGGGCAAATATTCAATATATTCGAATCTGGACGTCCAAATCTCGACCTTCCACAATATATACATGTTTACCTTGAGATTTTCGCATTTTTGGGCTTTGCTTCGTGTTATAAGTTGGTCCTGAGAAAGACCTTCGTTTCAACGTTTCGACAAAGACACACTTGCCATCATCAGGATAGTAACTGATATTTTCTTGTTCGGCTTCTTGTTACTCTAGTACTGCAGTTTGATGTCCTTATATAGTGCCTCGTTATGCTTGACTGATTTATTAGCCACATATGGTTGGTTTCGTGTTTGATTACGCGTGACCGGTCTTGTTTTGATGGTGTTTTCTAGTATACTTTCTCTTTATATTATTATAGGAACGCTTGATAACTTAATGATTTTACATTTGAACAGTGGCCTCCATGTCGTAGATGATGGGCAAAGATTAGCTACGACATGGAGGCCACTGTTGGAACCTAAAATCACTAAGTTATCAAGCGTCCCTAAAGTAATAAAAAGGGAAAGTATACAAAAAAACACCATCAAAACAAGACGGTCGCGCGTAGTCAAACACAAAACAAACGAATTGTGGCTGATAAACCAGTTAAGCGTAACGAGGAACTATATGAAAACCCCATAAACACATCGACCAGCAGTACTACAGTAACAAGATGCCAAGTAAGAAAAGTTCAGTTACTATCCTGATGATGCCAAGTATGAATTTGCCGAAACGTCGAAACGAAGGTCCTTTTCAGCACCAACTCATAACGCGAATTAAAACCCAGAAAACCAAAAAGCCATATATATATATATATATATATAATATTCTTTTCTTACTGGAGATAAATATTTCCAGAATTTGGGTATATAAATACTTTATTTAGATCAGGAAAAGATGT
>JAHWXV010049422.1:0-10029 GCA_024586415.1 Phrixothrix hirtus
TACAATTATCTTAACTTATTTTAATTACATACATTATTAGTAGTTTATCTAATTTTTAATTAGTTTATATTAGTTTATTTAATTTTTAATTAGATAAACTTCTAGGTTTACAAACATTTATATCTATAATTAATTATTTTAATTATTCAATGTTTCCCGCACTTCGAGATTTGTTAAAGTCTTTTATATTGTCTTTCTAATTAAATTAATAATAAAATTATAACATTGAAAGTCGCGGAAAACTGTATCGGTTTTTATAATCGCGATTTCGGTGTTATACAAGCACCTTTACAATGAATCATCTATTCCATTCAGCGCCATCTTCGATTTGCTAGGTGTTGCTTATTTCGGGGGTTGGTTTCAGTCGGCGCAATCTTGGATTCATTAGGGGTAGCATATCCTCGCCCCCTTCTATCCCCCACCGTGAGGTGGATGACGTGGATGTGGTAGTTCTGAATCATATCTACTTACAGAATAAACACGAAATCGTATTTTACTTGAACGCAGTTAATCCTTCGCAATTTTGCGCAGCTCGGCATTACTGTCGCACTTCTTTGACAGTTTAGTTATAGTAGTTTCGCATTCGGTGTCTTGTCAGTATATGATTGTTGGGCCATTAATGTTTAGAAATGGCGATTCTAGCATCTAGCCTCTTCTCTTGAAAACTTGCAATAGTAGGTCTCGAAGTTTTGATGTTTTTGTTACGGGTTTTGTCCGAAGAAGAACTGTATTTTTCTGAGATGGGATACAGCTGCGATATAGCTACACATCAGCTATGGAAAATTCAATCTTTGTTCTTACAAGGTGTCTGAGAGCCGTTTTAAGCGTTATCTCGTCTTCAAGTCTACTAAATTGAATGTTGACTTCATCCTGGCATATAGTTGTTTTGGGTCTTTGTTCATATTTTGTATAGTCAAAATTTTACCTTCAGTTGGTTGTTTGCTATTTGTTTCCGTGGATTTTGGTTTTTCATGTGTGATTTATTCAGTCGGGTGTATTTAGTTGTTTTATTCGAGAGGCAAGAGCTCTATGATTATCTTTTGCTTCCTCGATGGTGTTTTTTTCAATATTTATCTCTATTTTGAGTTGTTATTCTCTACAGTCTGTATGCTATATCTGAGTTTGTATCTCATACAATACCTGTAAATTTTGGTTGCGCATTTCTTATTGTACAATGCATAAGGGATACAAGTCTGGGGACGTACTTTTCGACGGTAGTTTTGTTTAACGTGATCTTGTTCTGCAATGGCTACATGCCTCCTCCGATCTGCAGAAATTCTACATGTGTGAGGTCTTGGTACGTTATATATCGCGGCACTACTAAAGTCGCTGAATTACACAAAATTTCTTCCGTTGTTGGGATTAGTTTATATTGAAAAAATGTCGCTGATTTTTTGTCTGTTACAGGTTTTGCCTGAACAAGAACTGTATTTTTCTGAGATTTTTGTAGCGTGTACATGCGCGTGTGCGTGCTCGTGTGTGCGTGGGTGCATGTGTAAGTGCGTGCGAATTTATCCTTAAGGCTATAACGTGTATGTTTGATAATTTTATGGTTAAGATCGTGTTCGATTAAAATGTCAGTGCATGCATGACCCCAATTTGTGTATGTGGCTCTTAGGTCTGTGATGTCTACATTGTTGTCAGCACTAGATAAAAGGGCCTCGCTTGATTGTCCTCCGATTTTAATTTTTTTATATATTGTCGGGTCTTCGATGCAATTTCCTGTGAATCCCCTCGGTACTATGGCCTTCCACTGGGGAGGCTGGGAATCCCCTCATAGATGGGTTTGGCGTGGCTTCTTTTTCAAGTGTTCTTTTATTCACTTCACTAATTTAATTAAATTAATCCCTAGTTATTTAATTAAATTTCATATCACATTAACTTTTATTTTAAATACATGTTCACATATATAATAAAACAAAATTATTTAAATAATTAATCGCACTAATAGTTTTTTAAAGGTTTTATGATTTTTTTTAATTAAAAATTACCAAGCATTTTTAGGCGTATCCGTATTGCTCGAGTGGAGGGTACAATCAGACACCCCAACCTAACGTGGGCTTTAATTTGATAACAACTTTCCCTACTTCTTGTTTGAAGAAATTAGATGAGATCGCCGGTCAAAAGATCGATGCGTGAAGATTACCAGAATCGACAGTGCAATCAAGGGTTACGCCTCGTACTTCTTGTACATAAAAACAACATGGCACTATCTGGTTGGGTAATTAAAGATGACAAATGCAGAGAGGGCGTTCAAACTTCATACGCGATGAACCCGCAACAGAAGAAATCCATCGCCTACATTTCGCTTAAGCATATTTTCGAATTCGCCGAAATGTACAAGTGGTCCATTCTTAACATGCGTTAGGAATTAATTTTAATCAGAACTCCCACCCACAGTGTCTGCTACAAAAGTAATTCGGAGTGTGCGATTACTTTGACGAATGTCTGCTGGAAAGTACCTCACATAGCCTTAAACGATTAGACAAAATTCGACCTGTACAATAAGTTGAATGCAAACTCGTTCATTTCGATAGCTTTCGACAATGGGGAAATGTACAAATTACCTGCACTTAAGTAAACAACAGGTGATTTCTAGCCGATTAAGACAACCATCGGATTACAAAAACCTCACTGGGTTTCGATATGATTCCAGAAGTATCAACTTTCGGTTAAGATGGTCAACGCGTCCGAATTTAAGAACGTTAATATTACAAAATTAACACTTTATTTGAACTCCGAAAAATACCTCTACGAGTGCACTTTAGCAAAGACGATTACGCCTAAACGTACAGCAACTACCTACACTTTCAATTAGTCTACTACAGCCCGCAATAAGTTACGCAAAATTCAGGGACTGATCCATCTTTGTCCTGGACTGATCCAAGGATAGCGAGGTTCTGAAGAATTCTTCGGTAATCGACAAGAAACTTTGAGGCGGGTGAAATGGCTTTCTATCTAATTATTCACAGCTGCATCGTACAATATAGCCCTTTAATCAATGGAGCTAAAATGTTTTAAATTACCTGCAATAGCTGCAATATATAATGAAATGTATTTTAAGTGTGATAATAAAGCTGTAAAATTATTTTAATTATTTCTCTGCTAATAAGAACATCGCTCCTAGTTATCGCTAGAAGTGTTGTGCTAAAATGAAACTTATAAAACAAAAGAAAACTTTTCTGAGAGGGAACTTTGATAATAAGTAAGATTTGTGTAAGAAAAAAGCTAAGAAGCATGGCGAGTTGTTCAACAATATGTGCGGGGGTTCATAATCCGACCAAGTAATGTAGGTAACTCTAACTTGGTTATTACGCTACTTATTGCCGACAACGGCTCAAGCTTGAAAATATATACATGTACATTCAAAGTATCTATATCAATCTAATTATCAGTTTTTAGAGCAAACTCTGAAAAATAAAAGGTATAAACTATTAATTTTTCAGCGAGAATAAGAAGATAAAGTACCTTGGGAAACCAAATCAAACTTCATAAACGTGTTCGACGACGCAGCTTGCGACAAGCAAAATAGCATTCAATCCTATTTCTCGATGGGTCAACATAGCGTAGTCAATTTCTTCTATCCTAGTCAAACTTATGCGACCGTACTGAAACATTTAATTCCACGTAACTCCAACATGCTGGTGCTATTTAAACATGATGATTTAAACTTAAAACACGTGCACGTGGATCATACGGATGTAGACATGCCGTTTCACACTTTCCGCAAGCTTTGCGGTAATTGCTGACGGGATAAGTATAGTTTTATTAGCATACACAACGATAATCGATATCGAAAAGGCTTCAAGGAATGTATATGCTTGATCTAAAAGACAAAATTCTTAATAATCTACAATACATTAAAATTGAAGGTCAATGACGGCTAGTAATTCACACCATAGAATAACGTCTAAACCAAATTGATTCAGGTCAGGGTTTCGATTGGACATAAATACCAAGTATTGAAACAAAACAAGTTGAATGCCGAAAAGTAGATCGAGGAAACATACAAGCCCATAATTAAGCCTCTAAAGGCGGCCACTTTTAAGTTCAATGTAGACGGTACTTCCGAAAGTGACACTCATTTAAAAAACAAAAACTAAAGTGCGAGAAAAAGAATAATAAGCAGAGTATGATCGACGATAACGATGCGTAATACTCCTCGTCGTCTTCATCTTAAGGCAAAGGCGACGTGAACGTCGAGTAAGTACACTTAAATAATGCCTCGAAAACGCCATTAACGCATTACTGCTCACACCAACTTCGACGACGACGACTCCACTCTCACAGTTGTTATCAGACACGAGCCCGCTACGAGAATCTCTGAACAGATCCTAACAAACGCTTACTCAAATGTGTTAATAGCTAGATGAGGATAGAAAAAGCTTTGAATAACTAAAAGTCAGAACTTTGCCTTCTGGCTAATTATATGTATAAACAACCGGATAACAATACAATTAATAAAATTAAATAGGTACCTCATTACTTAAATGAAAACATTATATATCTTCAAGGTATTTCTTCTTATCAACCAATTTTAGCCAATACTTTCAAAATGTTTAACCTCAAAATTGCTTTTAGAAATAAACATAACATCAAAATGAACTTAAACATAAATGAAAACTCCTTAGATATTATATCAGAGTCAGTAGATATACAGAATACTGCAAACCTTTTATGTTTGAATTTGCCGACAGAGGCCAATGCCTAGCAGTTATGGCAAACTTTTATTTTATTACCAAAAATACCAATTTTAATGCAGTAAATTTCACTGAAAATATCCTAAAGGTGTAAGAACAATCTCAGGAATTTATAATTCAATATATTTAATGAGGTGTAAATGGGTATAAATATGTCCGATTTGTTCTACCTTGTGGTACTCTGTATATCTGTTGGCTCTGTAATATGCTAGAGTGCCTTTATAAAGAGAGTGAAGACATACATCCCAGGTGGACATGTTTTTGCCAAGTTAACATAGGTGTATGTGGAAGAAACTTAAGAAATTGCTTTTCAAATGCTTTAAATCTTTATTAGATTCCTAACGAGAACAAAATCATGATTTACGAGTGGCTGTGCGCGCCATTTGAAATTGCAAAACTTTGTTTTTCGCTTACTTACATTTTTATGTAAGGTTATGCGATTTTGATGGTGACTAGCTTTGCAAATGTTCATATGTTTGTTTAAATTTAAACTTGCAGTAATATGGCTTTTCACTCATGTAGTGGTTCTATTAATTTAGAATTTAATTTAATCTTAATCTTATTCACTAAATAAAATTTGATTTGATTCACATACCTTACTTACAGGTTTATATCAACATATAATTATTTATAATATACCTACCGATTTCCATAAAAAATCACAACACATGGAAGTTGTTGATCAATTTTAATTAACGTTTCAGAAAATGCCTATTTTGTTGAAACAAAGTAATGATTAAACTTTTAATAAAATCTATCGATCAGTTGTTGTTTTTTCTAATTTGTTTGTTTGCACCTATAGTAATAAAGAATTTTATGAAATAAAATAATCAGTGTAATAACTGTTAATTTTGCGAATTGTTTGTCCACTATTATTGCCTTCTAAACATTCAAGAATGCCAAGAGTTTGTTAACATGAAAATTATCGGCTGTTAAATGATTTTGAACATGAGCCTATTATTGCCATGAAACAGGCCGGACCTTTGCTTAGACATTAACGCCATTCTAGTAAAAATTTGCTTTTTACGCTTTATTCTTTTACCTGCTATTTTAAGCCTAAACAGAACAAATCTTTTTATAATTCTTAATTTTGACAATCTAAAATAAATGTATACTTATAAGACATTTCTTTAAACTTATCACAAGAAAGCTGATTTAGTTATATTATTCTGCTCTGCCACAATATTATAGTATTGCCTAAATTGTATTTCAAATCTTAACAAAAACTTGGAGGCATTTTTGTTACAGTAAAGCAATGCATCTGTTTTAAAATCTTTTAGTTTTACATATTTTCTATATGAAAGGTTAATGTTTTTTTGAACCAACTGATACTAAGCATTTAGGACAAACTTATAGTCACTGAAATTATATACAATTTCAACAAAAATACCACTTAAATTCAAATATAACTCAAATGATACGAAAAATTTATCAATTATTAATACATAGTTGGAACCGATTGGACAAACGTGGCCACCATTCGTACTTTAAAGACTAAAATCGCGTGACCAATAGAAATGAAGACATCCATTGTATTCACTCTCTTTATAAAGGCACTCTATAATATGCTACATAGAAGTGACACCTATATGTTAATTTGTGAAACATGCACAGCATCCGGCATAAATAATGGATACTGTGTAAAAATAATGATTTTCAAAACATCTATTACATGCAACACACAAAAAAGCTGTAGTCACATCCGTCTTAACTAAACATCTTATAAAAAAGAACAATATAGACAACAAATAAAAACAATATCAAGTTTCTATTCATTACAGACAAAAAAATTCAAACATTTAAACAGTAGTGCTGCAATATTGTTTATTAACAAATTTTTTGTTTTATAGGAATTAAATAATAATTACAAATTATTAAATGACTATATTCTTGAGATCAACATTTTGTATGATAGTGTATAAATATATATAGTCAGTCAGAAAAGTATTCAAATGCTTGCAAATAAGATGTTTACATGGCAAAAGTAACAGCCATATGTCAAATTACAAATCATGTAATTATGCATATAAATGTCAGGATAATAGATATTAAATTTAAAATTTTTCTGAGTACACATAAACACTACTTGTAAAAAAATATTGTTAGTATTGATGTAATCAAGGCCACAAATGATTTATTTAATATTATACGATTTTAAACTCGAAAAAATGTTTTGGAACCTTGTCTTGTTGAAAATAGAAATTATCCACTAGCTCTATTTTCCCCACATTGTTTCAAACTATCTTTTAATATTTGTGGATGTTTATATTTATGTAGTATTCTATCGATATTGACCAAATTTACAGCACCACTGACCCCATGCATCCCCAAACGGCTATCGACTCATCTCCATGCTTTATGGTAGAACGTAGATTTTTTCAAATGTAGTTCTGCATGTTTTTTCCAAATTTTCTGACAATGATCAGACTCAAATATATTAAATTTGCTTTTATCCGAAAAAATAATTTGTTTTCAAAAATCGTTACCGTTGTTAATACATTGCTGAGCGAACTTGAACCATTTATGTTTATTGAGGCTGTTAATGAATGACTTTTTCAAGGAATAAGACCGTGAAAATTATTTTTACCAAAGATTTTTTGCAATAATTCAGAATAGATGTTTTCCATAGCTATTGACAGTTAGTTTAAGCAAGTTTTGGAGCAGAAATTGTTTGATGTTTTGCTATTCCACGCACAAGTACTTATTCTTCTTTCTTTGTCAACTGTTTATGCTGGCCAGAATGGATTTTATTCTGAAGAGTTCCAGTCATTTGAAAGTTTTTTCCCACATGGTGAATGGACTTATTTTTACCTAATAATTTTGCTATTTCACTGAAGTATTCAGTTCATTTTCCAAACGAATTATTAATTTTTTGTCAGTGCACCGATGCCGACTGGCTAGCATCGGTATCTAAGACAAATCTTCATTTTAGGAGAACTTATGGGTGGGATTAGCAAAATTTGTCTATTTATTTATTTAAGAGCATTTATGCTCATTAACAATACACATTTATGGTTATATTTAAAAGGTACATATAATATAATATTAATATAAAATAAGTTTGAAATATAAAACCTAGAAATAAATTAATTTTAAGTTTCACTTTTACGTAGTGCATTAATAAACTTAGGAATAACATCAAAAAAATCAAGAGAATCATAATAGGTATTAGCCATTCTAGAACTTCTACTGATGAATGAATTTAAAACAAAGTTAGTTTTATGGGCGGGGACGAAAAATGAATGTTTAGAACGTGTGGTTCTTTGTGGGACATGTAAACAAATTTTACTTATTAGTTCTGGACAGGAATGGATGAAGTTTATCAAGCTGAACAACATTTTCAGGTCTGTTTTCTTGCGGCGAGTGTTCAAGGTTTTAATGTTCAATTCCACCTCTAAATCTTTATAATTATAGTTGGTAATATGCTTTCTAAAAGCTGTGAACCTTAGAAATGATTTTGTCAACATAATTTATAGGTAGGAGACCATACACTAGCAGCATATTATAAATGAGGACAAACTAAGGAACAGTAGAGTAATTTAATGCTATTTATATCAGTGAAGTCTTGTGAACAACGTTTGATAAATCCTAGCCATTTGAGGGATTTAGGGATGATGCTATTTATATGAGGGGTGTAGCTAAGACTTGAGTCCATAGTAATGCGCAAATCCTTTATGGTGCTTACTCTTTGATTGGTAATATTATTTAACATATAGTTAACAAAAAATAGGGTTTCTAGATCGACTAAATGATATTTGCGAACATTTAAAAGTATTAAGTTCCATGTGGTTTTTCCCCACCAGTCGACCAATCTATTGAGGTCTTGTTGAAGTTTTTTGCAGTCATCAATGCTGTGAATGGTTTTGTAAAATTTTAAATAGTCTGCAAATAAAAGGTACTTGAAGTTATGGAAAGAGTCCTGAATGTCATTAATAAAGACATTAAAGAAGATAGGACCGAGATGGGAACCTTGCAAGATTCCAGATGGAACAATAATTTCTTTAGAGTGATAACCTAAGATCTTGATTATTTGTTTTCTTTGTGAGAGATAGTTTTCTATCCACTGCAGTAATGTACACCTACTTGCTGAAGTTTATTGATGAACAGTCAATGATTTACCCTGTCAAATGCTGTTGAGAAATCAGTGTATAAAGAGTCTACCTGTAATCTATGTTCCAAAGCATCTGATAGAAATTCATTATAGGTTAATAAGTTGAATTCTGTTGATTTGTGAAGTTGAAATCCAAATTTTTGATCTATCAATGTGCTTTTCAAGTATTTCAAATGACTTTTGGCAGCTATTGCTCCATAAATATGTTTGGTTCTCCTTCAATAAGTGGTTTTGCGATGTATGCAAATCCATATACAAATCGGTAATACTAAGTGCATAACTCTAAGAAGCTTCGTAATTCATGTTTATCTTTTGGTTGTCGCCATTCTCGCACGTACTAAATTTTCTTTGGGTCGGCTGCCTCGCCTTTTTCAGAGACCACATGACCCAAGCATTTCACTTTGTTTTGAAACAAATTGCACTTTTTCGGAAAAGATGTAGATGTGCTCTTCGTATTCTTTAAAAGATATCTTCGAGATTTTTCAGGTGTTCATCGAAGCTCTTTCCAATAACTATGACATCATCCAAGTATACGAGACATGTTTGCTACGACAACTCTCTCAGGATCAATTCCATTAGCATTTTAAACGTTGCTGGTGCATTGCACAAGCCAAAAGATATGGTGAACTGCCAGAGACCAGATCCAATGGAGAATTGTCTTTTCGCGAAATTCAGCCTCCATATGAACTTGCCAATATTCACTTTTCATGTCTAAAATCGAAAACTATTTGGAGTCGGAAATCGCGTCTAAAGTTTTGTGAATTCTGGGTAGAAGATAGTTGTCCTTTTTGATTACATTATTTAAACGACGGTAATCCATACAGAATCTAGTGCTACCATCTTTCTTCTTAGGCAGTACAATTGGTAATGCCCAAGGACTGGTGAATGGCTTTATTGGCTCTTCAGGGGCCATGTCCTTCATTATCTTTTCGGATTCCTCTCGGTTGGATAAAGGCAGCCTTCTTGGTCGATGACATATTGATTGAGCAGCACGGGTATTTATTTTGTGCATTTTCATGGTCTTACCCCGACTTGTAAATATTCGTTTCTGATTTATGTGTATTTGTTCGAGTACGCCCTGTACATATTTACTTATAATTTCCTTTAGGTCAAATGTGTATAGAAGTTTGGATATATAAAAGTTAAAAATTCGTTTCTGGGTGTATTTAAATGTATTTAACTTAATAAATAATTCTTTTGGTTGTATTGGTACTTCAG
>JAHWXV010049460.1:0-16479 GCA_024586415.1 Phrixothrix hirtus
ACATTTTGTACAAATCTCAAACGTGAGGGATGATCAATGGGCAACAACTCCTGGACGGGCTGAACATGAAAAGAACGAATGTGTTGTTCCTTTAAAATCCAGTGGACAGTGCTTTTTCGAGCTTCTTGTTCACGTTCGACCCTGCGAGTGCTGATACTCGGATTTTCGTCGACTACATCAAGAACAGCTTCTTCCACCAGAGTTAATCAATAAACCACCAATTTACTAATTTCTTCGTTAATTGCAGAATTTCGTTTACTTACACAATTTTCAGTTAGATCATTCTTGTCGTTGTCGTCTACTAATTGTGGTTTTGGTAAATTGTAACATTTCTTGATACTTTTAATCAGTCCTAAGGGGCATCGATCGCTGTTACTGTATATTTGTAAAATAGCTTATTTTTATTTATAATCTTAACACATTTCCAAATTTGGATGCCGGCTCAGTACAAGAAACACTAATTACCAAGTACATAATCGCAATACTTTTTCATGCTCTTCTTCATATACTTTCCTCAATTCAGAATATTGTATATTTTATTCTAGGCTCAGAAACTCTATTTTTAATTTTTTGTTACTCAGAGTTCGTGATATGGAACGTCTCTTATCCTTATACCCTTAACTGCTAGCGCTACTTCGGCATGTCTACTAGAATTTAATCGAACACGGATGTGTTATAAACTTCCACTAAGGATTTTTAATGTAGCAAACATCACATTGCCATGGAACAAGGCTTATTTTGAAATGTTTCTTCGGTTCGATTTAGCATCATTTAATCTCAGAAGCAAATATGCAATCAAAAATTACCATTTCCAACTGTTTGCCTACATATACAATATTTCGTCATAATCAGCGTTACATTTTCCTTTAAAAAATACACTATCTCCATTAATGTATTTTAAATATGTTGAGAAATGCACCGTCACTAAATTTCTTAACCTAAAGGTTTTAAAGAATGCAGAAACATTGGACGAAATGAATAGTATTTTGGCTAACGTTGTTCACTCATATACAGTGATAAAAAACCGGATGGCTGAGTTCAAACGCGATCATATGAGCATCCAAGACCATCGATAGAGGGACCCTAAAAGAGGCGCTACTCTAAAAATTATCGCCAAAATACACGACATAGTGATAAAATCCAGTACCATGGGAATTTCAAAAGAATGGCTGTGTAATATCGTCATCCAAAAATTAGGGATGAAAAGGTTATCGGTGGATGCAATGGAGCAAGAATATTTGGACTATTTTCAGAAATGTTCGTTTGACGTTATGCGACCGTTTGTTCCACCGAGGAAATGTGGCTAAATTACTCTGCATCAAAAACAAAACTTCAATCTAAGTAATGGATAGAAACTTGCTGTTCGGTTCCAAAGAAAGCTATCGTATATAATCAGCTCGTAAGATAATGTCGTTAGTTTTTTGGAGTCGGGATTATCTTCCACAGGAACAAACAATAAAGACTATGCTAGTCCTTTGGATAACTTGAAATAGAAAATGTTAGAAAAAGGCCTGATTTAGCTCACAAAAGGAGCAGCTTTTACCATGTCAGTGCACGCCATCATACCAGTGTCGTTTCAGTGGCTAAAATACATGAATTGAAGTAGATTCATTTTCGTACCCGCCATATTCGTCTGATTTGGCTGCGGATTGTCTTAAAAACTTAAAACTTTCCTAGATGGACAGATGTTTTCAACGAATGGGACTCGGGGAAAGCGTTTCCCACGAAAGGCTAAAAGTGGTAAAGCATCATTGGAAAATGTGTATTGATCGTTCAGCAGAATGTATTGGAAAAGTAATTGCTTCATTATCACCCTATCACGTACGAATTCAACGCTAACCTGCTTGATCCTAATTTGATGTTCTGCTTTTAATGACTTTAACCAAAGGATTCATTTATTACAACGGATATTTGTACAACGGTAACCATTCCGTGGTAAAGATTAAATTTCAAACCACAAGGCCCAACATAACACAGCATAAAAGAGGGGACTTCCTTTAGATTTATAAATGATAAAGTAAATAAGCGGTTGCCTGAAAATTAATCGTCAATTTAGGGAGGGCGTCACCAAATATAATCATGAGTTTCGTAGTGAATCCCGTACTTTCGTTAATGTAAAAAGAATCTCCTTAATATATTTTCTGTAGCAATAATAATTAGTCAAATTATCGATAAAATGCATATTCGGTTATAAAGAAAATTGCAAAAGCAATTACCAAGCTAGTATTGCTCGAGTACAGTTGAATAATAAATATTTACGTATAGCCTTAAATACCAGTAGTTTTTAGAAACCTTTCCTAGATTCAGCAATAATCTAAAACTTCTAAAAACCCATTTATGCCAATAGAGAATTATTTTTTGATATATCAAAAACTATATCAAGATGCAAAAGGATATAAGGAGAAGTCATAAACATTCAATTATTATTTCCACAAGATATTATTGAAGTTGACGCTGATTTTTTATTCAGAATTAGATAACTATGCAAGTTCTAAACAGTTTTCTTTTTCGATGTAGCATACTTCTATACAATACCTGTTTTAAATCTTCAAATTCAATCAAACATATATAATAGGTCAATTTGCGACAATAGCGGCGTTTTTCATTTCATCATATAAGGAGAACTTCCTGCATCTCCCCCCCCCCCAGTTGTTTTTTGTATGTTGATAATACCCATATATTTCATGGCGCTAAGTTTGGGTTATACCAAGGATATACTATCGATATTAATAAGAGATGTCTATTGTTAAACTCTTATTACTTATTAACAACCAATCATAAGAAATTTCACATAGGTCTCATAGAAATAAGATTTTGAACGGAAATTTTTATGATTCCTAAATAACTAAGTTCCTAGAAATTACTTACATGAGTCAGAGAAACCTTTAAGTAAATGCGATATAACACATTTTAAGTGAAGTGAGATTCCGGTCAGTTTTAAAGTTGTACAAAGTAAAATTACATTTTAGTTACCATGGATATAAATAAATTCTATATAAGCAATATAACAAAAATAAATAGCGTCTTTTGTAAATAACTATAGTGAAAAGTGCTATGCCCTAACAAAATCCACGAAGGTTCATAAGTTGACAACTCAATGTGAAAATTCAGCGTACCACCATCCAGCTGTAATTGCCCATAAGAAGATCATTTAATACCAGTTATTAGTCATCCAAAACAATTTACTTTTTACAAGCTGCAAATAAATTAAATTATCGATAAAATTTGGTACACCTCGTATTTTCTTCACAATAAGATAGAAATGTACGTAAGTGAAACAAGTTCATTTAACAAGATTAAAACGGAAAGTCACTCATTTTCTAAAGACTTGCCAATGTAAAAAAAATTCCATTCACAAGTTTTAAAATTGTAGAAACTAGTTTGTTCACAATTACAAACATACAGCTAATTGCTTGTACAGTCATTATTTATATTTCAAGTACATAAAGTTGCAGCATTTATTGTGTTTCCCAATGTAACGTATTATTTATTAAAACAAGACTTGTTTCTATATCTGAATATTAACTTAAATTTTGTAAATTAAAGATTTAAATAACAGTTCGTTGTTTAAATAAACAATTAGTAATTCACAAATCAAATATATTTTTAAAGTACACGTAGAGTACATTGTTGAAAGGAGTTGACAGGTAAAATTCAGTAATCACAAAGAATTGCACTAAACAACTTTGATTGTTCTCGTTTACCCTGGGATATAAATCAGTTCATGTCAAGTGAGCTTACCGCAGTATCGTAATTACATACAAATTAAATTAGGGCAGCAGGAGAAGGGAGTGCAATAATATTAACGTACGACCTGGCATTGTCGTGTAGCAGATTTGGCCTTTTCTTCCTCCATGCACATAGGTTTTTAAACTTGGCGCTTTGTGTAGGAGTTTTCTTCAACATTTTTAATTTGCAAAGTAGTCTCCGCTAATTGCCAATTCACCGGGAACCCTGCGCTATAAGATTATACTGTGCGGATCAAAGAACAAAAGAAGTGAGACTTTGTCCAACAACGGATAAGTACAAAATTTTTTTGGTGGGGGCCAATCGCGGATTTTCACATAGTCGGCTATTGTTCTAACCCCGGGTCACAATGACGAAACCACGGTTCGCCCATGTCACAGTTGAGCTTAAGAGATCAGGAATCAATTCAGACTTCAACTACTCGTTCCATCAGCTCTTCTATGAGATTTCTGGATACTCACCTGGAGCATTCACGGCGCATTTCCAGTTTCTTTGTCACAATGTGTTGAACTCGTTCAAATAACATGTTAGACCAAGCCAATATTGCGCGTAGAGCGAACCTTCTGTCTTCTATCAAGAGTTCTTTATTTTTGGTGATATTGAAATCCGCAACCATTTTGGATGGCATTTCTGAACGCGTTTCCATCGTCCTTAAAATAATTTCACTGCCGAAATACTGCAGTACAACTAATTGTTTCATCGCTATATGCTCACCGTGATATGCCCAAAGTTTTATTACCGCTCTTTCTAAGCTTAGGGCAAAATTCAATCATCCATTTCTACGACATTTTCACAGAAATGTCTGTAGCATTCACCGTGCTGACAGGCACGCTGTGACACAATTCCGAAGACTACGACGCGACGATTCAACTACAGATTCAAACATATTGCTGTATGATTTTCACATTCACAGGCGCAGAGTTGGAAAGAGAAACACTTTACAAATATACGCTTCTTCTTCTTTTCCCCAGCTGTCTTGGTTATGGTGTTACCCTTTTAAAAATACTTATTATAATATTGAACTATTCGAAAAATGTACTTTATAAGACGTTTAAAATACGTTACATAACTCTAAAAAGTTAGAAAATAAAAATTGTTAATTTTTGAAATGACAGCGGCAAGCCGTTTAGCGGAAACGCGTTCTTCAAAGCAAAATAGCGATACCAAACCTTTAAATAGCAAGAGTATTTTTTGTGCAAGAATAACTTGTATTTAAGTACTAATAATTTATGAATATCTTTTGTGAATAAAAATTTCCTAAAGTTATGCGTTAAGCTATTGTTATGATAAATGATGGCTACGTATGTACAACATTGTATGTTAAAGAAATGCAAGATTACTGGATCAGTCGGATTAATAAAAATCCGGATTATAAGGACTATTTTGCATTAAGTTTGCAAGTTTGGCAGTAAGGTACATATTTCAAAACAAGTAGGAAAGGATTAGGCAGTCTTTTCGGTGAGTTACACCGTATATGTTATATGATTCTTTGGTGATAAGCGGAAGTTGTGTGTTGCACAAAATGGTAGATACTTTAAACAATTAATAAATTAACAATGGTTGTTGTTAATTATTATTTAAAGCTATTTGTATAAAAAACAACGTATGTGACGGTTTTAAATGTAATAGAAATAGAGATGCGCGCATTTAAAAAACTAGTACTGTGAAATGTGGCTTAGTCGGTAATACGTTGTTACTTCTTTACCTTAAAACTGTCTTTATTTAAAAATTTCTGTTTTAATAAAATATTTAATATTTTTTGGTATGTTTTAAATATTCTTTTAAGGTATTATCAACGAAAACAAATCGCAGCATTAATTATTATCTCGACGCCTAGTAGCTATGAATTTGAGCGATTTTCAAAAAAAATGTAATATCTCGAAAACTATTAAACATAAAGACTGATTTATTGCATCAAAATGAAGATATCTAAAAACTTTATTCATGATTGTAATAAACTATAGATTATTCTATTTAAACAAATCATGAATAATAAATTTTTAAATTACAATTTTGAAAACCCTGGTTATATTTTTACCATGGAGTTGGTGAGTTCTAGATGAAGTCTAACCTAAATTATCAACAAAACTAAAAGAAAATGAATTAACATATTTCCTATAAGTGAGGGATTGATATAGGTCAAAAAATCTGGCGTGAGACAACACACAACTTTCTCGTACACATTTTAAATTTAATTTGAATTTATTCACCTTAGTCACTTTCCTATAAATCTAAATTGTGAACTAAAATTAATTTAAAAGTATAAATAATTCATCCATTTATAATTTCCTTTATACATGAACCAAGAGCTTTATAATTAAATTTTGAGCTCATTTAAAGCAAAAATAATTTTTAGATTTAAATAAAAAATAATTAGGTATGTAAATAATGCATTAAAATATTAATTTATTTTTATTCTGAGGACGATAATTGGAACGGTCACCCATCCAAGTTACTCGCCAGGCAAAACCTCATTTAACTCCAGAGATTTTTCTCAATAACTCACTTCAATGAATTTTATCAGAGAAACCAATTAGTTCATGTAATATAGCATTACAGGCGCGAGAAATTTGGCGAGTTTAAAAAAATCGTGTAATTCGATTTTAACGAAATTCTTACAAAGTTTGGTTTTAGAGATATTTTGACAACTATGTACACAAACACACACACGCGCGCACACACACTCGCACACATGCGCGTAAACACACGCACACTCACGAGCACTCTAACGCGCGTACACACGTACACACACATACATGCACGCACGGACACACGTGCACGCACACACGTACGCACACACGTACGCACGCCTGCTCCTACGCACGGCGTACGCACACGAGCGGGGCGCGCACGCGCGTACGTATGCGTGCACGTACACGCGCACGCACACGCACACACGCATACGCACGCGCACGCGCACATGCCCACACATGCACACGCTCACGCACACGCCGGCGCGTGCGCACCTGCGCACACGCACACACGTACACACATGCGCACACGCGCACACATGCGCGCGTCACACACGCACACACACACACGCACACACACAAACACACATACACACGCACACACACTCACCCACACACGTACACACCCACGTACACACACACGTACACACACACAAGTACACCACGTACACACACGTACACACACGTACACACACGTACACACACGTACACACACGTACACGCACTCGCACACGTACACGCACACGTACACGCACATGTACACACACACGTACACCCACACGTACACGCACACGTACACGCACACGTAGACGCACAGGGGACCTGAAAACTTGTAATTCCGCTAAAAATTGGACATCGAAAATTTTGACCGAAAACATGACCTTATGACCAGCAGTGGAAAGTAGTTTTTTTCGGACAACCATTGTTGCTCTCACTGTATAGTTCATATAGGTAAGAGAAAGTAAAAACGTTTAAAAAATTATAACTTGCCCACACTGCATTCAATGCCAAAAAAGTTTTCGTACTGGACATAAAATTTCAAGTGGCTCTAGTTATTGGGACACTGTACACACAATTTTTAAAATATGGCCCATTTGACTCCCTAGCTGGTTTTATCTCAAGCTAATAATAAGCGTATCATAAGGGAAAGCGGATTAAACGGGCGCCCTGCATAGTGTTTCTGAATATTACTGCAGGATATTATTTAGAACAATACTAAAATAATTATTAATAGTTAAAAGCCTTAAATTTTTAATAGTTTATATAAAATTTAGCTTTCCTTTTACCTTTTTACTTTCTCTTCTTACCTATGAAATATAGGTAAAATAGACAGCATTGTTCGGGACAGAAATTTTAGTGGAAATACACGTTTTCAGGTCCCCTGAGTACGAAAATCATGTTTTTGAAAATTGGTTTGTGCGTGTGTGTCTGTGAACACGATAGCTCGAACACCAAAAGTTCTAGAATAACAAAATTTTATATTTAAGTTTCTATCCATCGTCGTACGTGACCGTAATAATTTCACTAAAACCGGAAAATCGGATGTGCCGCTTTACTGTTGTCATTTTTTGTTCTTTTGAGATTTTTTCGAAATCGACCCAAACGATTTTTTAAATATACTATATTTCTTAGAAATTTAATGCCCTTTCATATGATCTAGGCGGTTTTTCATAAACTTTTCCGAAAGTCGAGTAACCGGAAGTACTTTCGCCGTTAAGACTGATCAAAATAACTATGAAACTAAAAGACCTAGCTAAATGAAAATTTGTATTTAAGATCGCAATTACCTTAGTATGCGAAATCAAGAATTTGGTTAAACTATAATAACCGGAAGTACCACATTATTCCTGTCATTTTTAAATATTTTCTGAATTTTTCGTTTTTCGACATTTTCTCGAAATCGGCTCTAACGATTTTTTTAAAATTTACTGTATATCTTAAGCATTTAAGACCCTCCCATATAATTTAGGCGGTTATTCAGAAAGTTTTCTATAAATAGGTTACTGGAAGTACTTTAACTGTTCACTCTGAATACAATAACTATGAAACATAAACCTCTAAAACTAACTGAAAATTTATATTTGCGTTCACAACTGCTCGTTTTAGCAAAATCAAAAATATGGTTAAAATCGAATAACCAGAAGTACCACTTTATTTCGGTCATTTTTAGATACTTTTCGAATTCTCAATTTTCACAGTGTTTGAAATCGACTACAACGATTTTTTTTCAACTTAGCATACTTCTTATCTACTTAATTTAATTTTATATTAACTAAGGAGTTTCTCTAATAAATCTTTGAAACTCGAGGAATCGGAAGTACTTGGCGTATTAGTTGTAAACAACGTTTCTCAAAAAGTAATCATTATATGACAATCAAAAACTATATTTATGTTTTATATCTTCTGTACATGAAACCGCAAGAATTTAGTTAAAATTGAATTACCAGAAGTGCTACTTTATTCTTGCGACTTTTAAGTTTTTTGCGATTTTCTCGAAAATGTTTTCAACGATTTTTTTGAAAATTTCTAAGGTTCTTACGTCCTTGACATCCTTTTATGTGAACTTAGAGGTTTTGCTGGAAAAATGCGATGAAGCGAGTTATTAGAAAAAATCTCTGGAGTTAAGCAGGGTTTTACGTGTCCAGTAACTTGGATGGGTAACCGTTAGAATTATGGTTCTCAAAATAAACGTAAATAATATTTTAATTATTTGTGAACTTTTGCATATTTGTATACCTATGTACGTAAGAGAAAGTCGTGTGTTGTCTCACACCAGATTTTTACACCTATTTTACAATTTATTAAAAAAGCGTCCATTGCTTAGTTTTATTTTAGATTACATTTGTTAACACAAAAATCTATCATTGTTGAAGTCCAGAATTCGTTTAGATGTTGTAATGTTTGCACCTAAAACCTTCAAATGAAATAAAGGTCATACAACAAGGGCGAATATAAATCAATTTTTTCTGAGCTTCTAATCATGTTTTTGGTTCTAATTATTAAAGGTGTTATATTAAACAAATTTATTAACATAACATAACTACTTGTTTTGATATGTGAAGCGAGCTTGGCGGTGTAATAGGTAGCGCACCAGAGTTCAAATCTAGAGGACCTGTGTTCGATTCCCGCTCAAGTTATTCTAATCATTTGTAACATCTTTAAAAGTATTAAAATCAGTAATATTCATAATTTAATTGTTTGGTAGTTTAAGTGATTAGTTTAGTTATATTTTTCTCATATTCAATTCTAATTGAGTATTCACTGTATCAAATCAGAACCTGTAGCATCATTACAACCGAATATGTTCAATTCAAGTTGTTAGTCTCATTAAAATTACATTTTTAAATAAAAAATGTTTAAATCGTAATTATTTTAATAGTTATCGACTGGCTTTCCTTATAAACTAAAATTAAAGTTATATGAAAACTTCCAGATACGCAGGGACAGAAGTAGCTCACGAATTGCAAGTTCTTGGTAGCTTTGTTGCAGTAGCAGTCGCTGGTCTTGCCAATATATGTGACAAATATTTTTTCTTAAAACTCGACAAAAGTCAATAATCAAAGAATTCCACAATCAGTCGTCAGATAGTCAATAATTCAACTAGCCTAGAATTTAAGCTCCAAATTTGCCTAAAATCGAGATTTTGCTACAATTTGGCAAACATTTGTTTTATAATTTATTTTACATATGTTACTTTATCCTAAAGTTACTTCACTTGCAGTGTATACCTTACAATTTATGAAAATCAAATAACTAATACTAAAATTCACAATTATAATATTAACAAATAACCGTTTTATTGCTAATAAAACACCCCTAACATAGCCAGCGTATCGTTAACATATTAAATTGAAATTTGTTTACAACGTTATTTGTAATAGGTATTAATTAAAACTAAAATGCAGCTTCCTTCTGTATTCAACAACTTACAATCACATGATTAGATATTCGATATATACATCCTATCACAGAGTAGTTAGCTCTCAAATATTTGTAACCATATCATAGTGCAATGTACCTATGCCACTGCCTCGAGTTTGCCTTTTGTGAATAATTATGTAAGTAAATTTTTAAAGTACAAACTCCATCCTAATATAGGGCATAGCTACATTAAATGTATTTATTTAAATTGCATAGAATCGTTTCGTTAATTCAAAACATACTGTATATATTTCATTTAATTATTACTTATATAATTACTGAGCTTTTAACCGATTATCATGTTTATTTATTCATTTATTTACTTTTAATTACCGTTGCATTAATTAATAATAAGATTAGGAATATTTTAAAATTTCTTGTATGAACTATTAATCTAACAGTTCAAGATTCTTGAACCTAGTCAACAAAATATTACCTATGTAGGTCAAGAGGTTTGAACTCTGTGAATAAATAACACGTATGGCCTGGACAGATAAGATAAGCATAGGTTAGTTTTAACCATTAATGGAAATTTGTACATTATATAAATTGATTTAATTGCCTTATTTTAATTAAAATGCAACTTATTTAGTTAAGCATTAGTTCGTATTGATAACCGCTATATTATGTATAACTTTTATCTTTGTTAATTTACGTAATTAAGCCTGTACAAATATTTTTGTTAATTATTATGAATCAAAAGCAGTCCCATCAATGATTATTTTTACTGCTCCGAAAGCATTAAATCGCGCATCCGATGGTATATTAATTTATTGTGGAATATGTTAATTAAACCAGTTAAGCTACAAGAAAGCTGTTTCTCCTTGAAGTTGCAGATAACAATTTTATATACAAGCACGCGTTTTAAAATTCAATTTCTGAGAGCGTTTTCCGCCTTTTCCGGAAGAATATCTCATCTGAGAAATAATAGAGAGAACGTTTACCGCCTTCGCTGGTAGAACATCTCGTCCGAGAGATAATAGAGATATTACCGCTTTTTCTGGTAAATCAACTCAGTCGTAAATTCAAATATTTCTTCCGAGAATTATAGGTTATGATTTACCTCATAAACAAGTGGTAGATTTAATCCTATGAATTGTTGTTTTAATAAATACGTAAAATTAAATTTACGCTTCATAAATTAAAATTTAATACAGTAAAATAGTACTTTTGCTACAGGCCATATTGTTCCAGCAACAAAACGCCCTGAAGTACTTCATTTTAAAGGATCACAAAGTTTGTTTACTTGCATTGTTCTAAATTTTTGAGTTCAATTAATAAACTTGGCAAAATACAATTCTCATTTAGTTAAAAATTATTTATAATAAACACTCACCAAGGTGTGTAAGAACATCTTGAATTCCTTCCCTAAAGTTTCATAAGGGGTCGCTCCGAAGCTCGATCCGTCTGGCCTCGTTCGATGTGCATGCTGAGATGAATACAGAACTTGTTCCACTAAATGAACCCAGTTTAATTATAAATAATCAAACACTCAACAATAATTACCTAAGTTAAATTTCACCCGCACAAACTACATAATTAAAACACAACGTAGGAAAACAAGCGCCATTTTGGTGATCTAAAAACGTTAAAACCAATCATATCGACCGTAAATATTAGTCATAAAATGCATTAGTACGCCATCTACATCTGAAAATTTCATGTAAAACGGCTTTCAACTAATTTAAAATGTTAATACCTGAAATAAAATACCAGAATTTGTATAATTTAATTTATGCTTAATAAGTGTCTTTTCTGTTTAAAATGTTATTACTGAATACATAATTATACGACCAATTAATAAATGATTATATTACAAAAGTAATATATCCGCTGTAGATGTAAATAGTTGCAAATGCAAGCATAAATAAAAAATCTGGTATGAGACAACACACGACTTTCTCTTACGTACATAGATATACAAACATGCAAATGTTCACAAACAATTAAAATATTATTTACGTTTATTTTGGGAACGATAATTGTAACGGCCACATATCCAAGTTACTAGACATGCAAAACCCTGCTTAACTCCATAATTTTTCTCTGATAACTCGCTTCAACACATTTTTTCAGGAAAACCTCTAAGTAAACGTAAAATGATGTTAAGGATATAAGAACCGTAGCAAGTTTCAAAGAAATTGTTACGAACGTTTTCGAGAAAATCGCAAAAAACTAAAAATCGCAAGAATAAAGTGGTACTTCCGGTCATTCGATTTTAACTAAAGTTTTGCTGTCTCATATACAGAAGATATAAAACATAAATATAGTTTGTGATTTTCATATAATGATTATTTTTTGAGATACGTTGTTCACAACTAATACTCCCAAGTACTTCCGGTTACTCGATTTTCAAAAATTTATTAGAGAACTCCTTAGTTAATATAAAACTAAATTAAGTAGCTAAGAAATATGCTAAGTTTAAACAAAATCGTTAGAACTGATTTCAAGAAATCTGTGAAAATGAAGAATTCGGAAAATATCTAAAAATGATAGAAATAAAGTAGTACTTCTGGTTATTCGATTTTAATCAAATTTTAGATTTTACAGAAAAAGGTGATTATAATTCCAAATATAAATTTTCATTTAGTTAGGGCTATAAGTTTCATAGTTATTATATTCAGAGTTAACAGTGAAAGTACTTCCGGTTACTCGATTTACAGAAATTTTTCTGAGTAACCGCCCATATTATATGAAAGGGTCTTAAATGCTTAAGAAATGCAATAAATTTTAAGAAAATCGTTATAGCCAATTTGGAGAAAATTTCATAAAACGAAAAATTCGGAAAATATCTAATAATGACACAAATAAGGTGGTACTTTCAGTTATTTAATTTCAACCAAATTCTTGATTTAGCCGACTAAAGTGATTGTGACCTTAAATATAAATTTTCATTTAGCTAGGGTTTTTGGTTTCATAGGTATTTTATTCAGACGGCGCAAGTAGTTCCGATTACTCGCCTTACGGAAAATTTTGTGAAAAATCACCTAGATTATATGAAAATGCATTATATTTCTAAGAAATATAGTAATTTTAAAAATAAATCGTTACAGCCGATTTCGAAAAAATCTCAAAAAACCAAAAAATGACAAGAGTAAAGTGGTACTTCTAGCTTTCCAATTTTAGTGAAATTTTTGCGGTCGTGTGCAACGATGGATAGAAACTCAAATATAAAATTTTGTTGTTCTGCGACTTGGTTTTTGAGTTATCGTGTTCACAGACACACACACAGACACATACACATAGACACGCACACACACAGACACACACACACATATACACACACACACATATACACACACACACATATACACACACACACAGACACACACAGACACACACACACACACACAGACACACACAGACACACACACACACACACACACACACACACACACACACATACACACACACACACATATACATACACAGACACACACACACAGACACACACGCACACACACGCATACACACACACACACACACACACGCACGCACACACATACACACACACAGACACATAGACACACACACACACACACCCACATACTTTGTAAATAATTTTATTATGTACATAAACGAAATAAATTTTAGATAGATAGTTTTTGAAACATCCAACGAGCAGTCCTGGCCCACTCTCCTACTTAAGAGCTAAACCCGAGGTATTTGATGCTTGACCAATGTCAAGCATCCCCGTTATAAGTTTTAATGCTTGTTCACCGCACATTACAATAATAAATTTATTAATAAAATATTATGAGTAAACTTCAATTTTAAGAAACATGTATTCTAATTTTTATTTCATGAATATATTCGGACTACAATACTAAGCAAATATATCTAGGACCAAGATGATGATGCGAAACCCAACTTTTCAAATTGGACGAAATCTTAAAAGATCTGGTAAGAAACGGACTCTTGGTGCGAAATGCCCCCCTTTTTACTGATAACTTTACCCAGGTAACGCAATCAATATTCGTAGAACTTAATTACTCATCACACACCTGTCGTAAATATAAAGTGAAACAATCCATCTGAGTATCTAAAACGGGCTACCAATCGTTACTCAGCTATTGAAGAACCGAATTTTTAAATATACATACAACACTAATGCCGGAGCTCGGGCCGCACTGTTTTATAAAATCAAATTGGGCGCAATCTTATTTAGACTCTTTCTTCAATTCCAGCCGTTTTTATTGAAAATCAATCGGTATTACAATTTTAAGGTTTTTACATTATCTGTTTCCATCTTTTTCACTATTGGTACATAATGTTTTTAAATGTTTTTGTTTTAATTAAAAACCCCACTCAAACTTGCTTCAATAATACTTTTATATTATCCCGGAAACGTAATTAATTTTAATAATCCAAAATCGGCGCCAACGAAACATAGGATTGCCTGGAATGCATAATAAAAATATTTTACATTTAGTATACCTGATTGAAGAGATAAAAATTTTGTTAACTTAAAAAATCGGATAGCTAAATATTTTTAAAAGAAGCTAATAAATTTTAATAAGTATAATAAGAAATTTGATGTTAGATTTACAATTTTGTAATATTATAAGGGCCAAACGTTTTCGCCTAGCTACAAGAGTAGATACAAGTTGTACATTTTAGTTCGGTTATGTTTAACTTGTTATTAGAATAGGGTAAAAGGCATATTTTATATATAAAAGATCACACAATAGGTTCATGTATCTTCGTTATTGGAATAAGACGTTATATTTTAATTTAAAAATTTTTAAAATTAATTGTCAGCATTATTTTGTTTACAAGAATTTTTTAAGAACAACTGACGTGTTAAAATAATATATAAGAATATAAATAATTGAATTAATAATTAACAGTTAACACACAGAAAACCCAAGCTCATTTGGAATACTTAAGAAGTGCAATATCATACGAAAAATAATGGCAGAGCCATCTATTAGTTTTAATGTTTATATTAACATCCTCCTATTAAAATTAATAGATGGCCCTGGCATTATTTTTCGTACGATATTTACACTTGTTAAGTATTCAAAATGAGTTTGTGTTTTCTGTCAACGTGTAGCATCGACTCCGCACTGATGAGCCTCATAGGGCGTTTGATTGAAAATACGAGCTTTTATATCTTTACCTATTTAGTTAGGATATATAAACATTTTTGGTGAAAAGCCTTATAAATAATCATTTAATTGTACTCTTATGAGATTTTACGGGCTTTACTACTTGTGCTGAATTTTTCAAACTTTCGCGCCGTTCATGAGATAAAACTTCAATCTTTCACATATTTATATTAACAACCTCCTATTAAAACTAATGGATGGCTCTGCCATTACTTTTCGTACGAAACTAACAATATAGTTTTACTAGTTATAAACTAATTTTGGTATTGTTATACTTCATAGATGGCATTTTAGTAATATCTTGTAAATTAAATTTACAAGGAATGTGTATATTAAGCTTCTTGGGATTAGTGTTTGGACATCAAGGTTGCTACGCTTGTCTGATGAGCTCTAAAAGGAGGAAACCAGTCGCAAGCTGCCCGCTGGTGTACGAGACACAAATCCTTGCCACTATAAGTTTCAGAAATTTGCTATTTAGTAAATTTTCTTAATAAATTTTGGAACTTTTCACTTTTAAATTTTTATTTGTTTATACAAATACTAATTTATAATTGTTTAATTGGTAATTTCCCACAAAATAAATTGAATATAAAACCAAAAGTGAATTCCTATTGAAAAGAAAGTTTTCAGATTAATAAAAGGACGAAGATAAGATAATTTTACAAAAAAAACCAAATATACTTTGGTCGCTACAAAAAAAATTGTTTAAATTGGCACACCGCTCTACGATAGTAGTAATTATAATATTTAAAACATTAAAAAATTAACGAATAAACAATGCGAAGAAACTAAAGGATACAGTGATCTACTTCATAGATGGAGAAAGGCGTAGCATTCATCTTATTAGTAACTAAATTAGCTTGACAGAAGTCAAACGATGAAAATGCAAATTGCAACGGTCCTTTTTTCAAGTCCGACCGATTTTGCACGTTGCATCTATTTTCATCTATTTTCGCGCCGTTATTTGTCAGGTGCGCTTTGGGTTGCCGTCTTTATATGTTTGCATTCGGGGGGAGCGTTATCTGATCCCTCCGCGTGCCGAAGAACATTGTGTGTTAGTTATTGGTGGAAGACGCAGGTATTGGTTCCGTTCCGCTATTTACGACAACCTTTGTAGTTGATTCTTTTATCTTGGGATAAAACACCTATACTTTTAGGGTGAGTAGGCATCCCCTTGGCTACGTGCAAGGTCGATTGATCAATTTCTGTTTATTTACTTTCTAGTGTTT
>JAHWXV010049468.1:0-19140 GCA_024586415.1 Phrixothrix hirtus
TTAAATAACACCAATATTTTAAAATTTATATAAAATTTTAGAATTAATTGAATTTTAATAAAATTCAAATTTACAAAAAATATTATAGCAATTATATGGTTCCGCCAAACGTGGGGCATTCAAATAATCTTTATATAGAAATTAAAATCAATTTACAAAAAAGGTTATAGCAATATGTATATATATATTCCAAGTTGAATGTTAGTGGATGAATTCATCTGAAAATATACATACATACGCATTTCTGATTGATGCCGGGTAGACAAAACAACAATGAAGTTTGTTGACTCATTTTAGGAAGTTTATCTTATTTTTCTGAAATTGTGAGCTGTTCATTATTATAGCGAGAATTCCACTCTTTATTTATTTGTGCCATTTATATGCGTAGCGCATATCAAAAAAATATTTTATGATTAATCTAAATTAGTATTCCATTTTATTAACCTTTCGTTCTGAAGAAGTAGCTAAGAAATTTAAAATGTAATCATAAACATATAAATTACAGTTAGAGACCTTGAAACTAACACGTCTGTGAAAAGAAATCATTATTTTATTTATGATGCATAATACGCGTTTCTATTAAAACCTGGCATATTTATGATTTTTAAAAGTAAGATAAACATTTCTTAAAAATTATTTTTTTCTGTTAATTACATTTTATGGTTCTGTTATAATTTACCTACATTCAGTGACATTTTTTAGAAGTTTATAGGCACATATACGTACATAATTTCAAGGTATTTAATTTAGATATGCTCATTATTATAAGTTAGTCATATTAACCTAACAATAGAATTCAATGTCCATACAATTTATGATTTAAATATTCAAAAGTAATAACAGTAGCTGTAGTTTTTGATGAAAATAAACAAGTAATTTTATATGTTAAAGTAATACAAATATCCAGGACCATAAGAGATCGATAACAATTGCTGATTGATAACATGTTTGTGATAACATAAAGTGGCATCTACTGTACATACAAGTGTAATATTATGTAACTTACAGGACACACATAAGTTATAAGTTATTTAGGTGTTTTAAACTTCTGTTGTAGCTACTGAAAGACCTATCTAATAAATATGTAAGGAACATTTTTTGGGGTTCAGTAATAGCGAGATTTGCTTATAATGAGATAATGTGCTTGGTCCCTTAGCCTTTCGTTGTAGAAGGAGTAAACTGCAATTTAATAATGTTGGTCTTTTACTTGCTGCATCTAAGACAATATTATCAGTAAACTGATATGAACCATTTATGAAAATGAAATGAAAAACAATTACATATACCAGTTACCTATGTGTTGTAAATTTATGTATTACTAAAAAGATATATTAGGTATGGTGTCCTTATTTTTTTTTTGAGAAAAGAGTCCAAATTAAAAGTTAGGTTGAACTTTCTTAACAAATGCTTTATTTTACAACATATTAATGACAGTGCTAATAAAAATATTTATTACATAGAAACCATGCACACCATTCTTTATCATCATTAAGTCAATTATCTCACTTACTTTTTAAATCTAGTTAAAGTTGTAAATAAATTTCAATTAAATTTAGTGTCTAAAAGTAAGTGAGTCAATTGTTCTTAAACCATTATCATGTGTGAAGTTGTAATTTTAAAACCTTACCTTTTAATAAAATAAATGCTTTGCTATAATTTAATTTTTTTTCGTATATTTTTGATATTGGCTAATAAGGGCTACTAGTGCATATCAGAAATAGCCAAAGGCAGGCAAAACTGACCACTTAGAATATAGTGTGTTTGTGTGTGCACCCTAACCATTTCATGTATTTACTCTTACTCATCACAGTGATCGCTTTAATAATATTATTTTGTATAGTTGTAAATACCTTAAATTGTCAGAATAGTTGCATGATAGCATGTAAATCAATTCTTTTACATTATTAGTAATTTATATCAGTAATACCTGCCATTGGCTTTTTCTGTTCAGGTGGGAGATGCGTGATTGTTTCAATGAAACCACATACAACCGGCATTGCCAAGGTCGTGAATCCATTGGGAACGGTGGTAACTGTTCATTCTGATGATGATACGGCACTTGATGTACCAGAAGATACAATAATACATGAAAATTGTGATGAAGCGCTGTTTCGTCCTGTAGTTATTCCTAAATCTCACCTTTTTACAGAAAATAAAACTCAAACGGCACTGGCTAAACCTATAACAAAAAACCTGATTTCTTCTGTACCAATACAAACAAATAATGAAAAACGTGTTACTATTTCATCAAAAATTAATAATTATGATGATAAAGTAAAATCTAAAGTATCTGAAATAAATACAAAAACTCAACCTAAAAATAATAAACCTGACACTTTGGCACCTAAAATTATTGACTCGGTCTCAACTGTTGCTTCAAAAAAATCAAAGACTAAAATTAAAAATGCACTTTCTAATAAAAGCAATGATAATGATGTCTCTGTGTTATTAACTGCAGAAGTACAAAAAAAAATTAATTCTGAAGCAATGAATATATTTAATAAAGACATTGATGATATGCCTGTTTTAAAACCGTTAATTACAACACCAGACCTTGTAGATGAAATCAACAATTTTAATTATTCTGTAGGAAAGAACAAAGTGAAGGATCCAGAAAAACTTCTGCAAGAAGATGGTCCCAATTTTTCTCCATTAATAAAAAATGACGATATATCTCTGAAAGAAGATAAATTTGAAGATGCTCGGGATACGGCCGACTCTTTAGATCCTTGTCTAGGTTTGCATAAAGAAATAAAATTTAAATCTGGAAAATACCAAGGTTTAGAACCAGATGAAATTGTATTTTCTTCAGAAGAAGAAAAAGTATCCACTAAAAAACCTAGGAAACCAAAAACTAAATTAGGTGTACGTTTGAGTAAACCAAAAGATAATTCTGACAAATTTGATAAAAATATTGAAGATGTAGCACCTCCTAAGAAATCTTGGAGTACTATAGTTTCCCCAAATAACGAGCAACAGTCTATTTTAGATTTGCCAAAAATTGAAAGTGTTGATATTCCAAAGAAATCTTATTCCACTGCTGCAAAGCAACATTTATTTGAAATAGATCCCCATGAGGATACTTGTAACTCTGGCATATTGCTGCCTGAAAAAGTTTACAAATCAGAAGATTTTAATATAGTTACTATTGACGTTAAATTGTCTGATGATGAAAAACCCGAAGCAGAAACTACAGAAAGTGATGATTCTAGTAAAGTGGTTGCAATGGATACTGAAGAGGATGGTTGTCAATTAGAAATTGTGAAAACAACAGAACAAGATACAGAAAAAACAGTTAAACGAAAATCTAAAAAGAAGAAAAGATAAAACTCTTAAATTTATTTAAATATAAATTAATATTGTTAATTAACGGATTGATCAATAGGAAATTTTAGAAAATGAAAAAGAGATGTAAAACATTTTTAAAAGATTAGCTTTTTAGTTTTTAACCGCGGCAGGTTTAAAACGTTCATAGGTTTATTTTAAAATGCGGGAGTAATTCAGTTTATTAGATTCTTAACATTTACCTTTAATGCCATGGAAATGTTTAAAAACGGGAGCCTCATTTTACAATAGAATAACTTGATATTTCAGATTTTAATAGGTAAGTTTTGCAATTGTTTGGTTAATTTTTAATTATTAAAAATTTCTTAATAATTATTAAACGCAAAGATATGACAAAACATGTATGGGCTGAGATAGTCCATTACATTTCTCATAAATTAAAATTCTCTAAGAATCTGATGAACTGTTTTCATACTGATACTTCCAGTTATAGCAATATTTTAAAATTTACTGTTAATTATTTATAAGTAAATCCATACCAATTCAAAATGATTTACAATTTGATCTTTGATCTTGAAGAACCTACATTGATATATTTACTTCTTGAATGCTATAATTTATAATTGTTTACTTTAAATCTTCCTTTGTTTCCATAATTTTTTTTATACAAGGCATATCAAATTAAAAATGAAAGGTCTTAAAAATATTTATTAGCCGAAGGCACTGAAGATTACTTAGATATATACCAACAACTTTATTTTTCAATATGGTCATTACCATTGTCCAAATACTTGTTCAATTTGGGAACTAACTCCCATATCTAATAGTTATAGGGTTTTAAATAAACCACATTTACATTTTCGCCTTATCATTACCCATCCAGATGTTTGTTAAAGCAAAGAAATAGGTGTTGCTAATCCAAGTGCAGGCAAGATGGTGCGGTAGATCTATAACATACCACTTGAAACTGTCCAGCAATACGGTAATGGTGTCGAGCTTGATGCAATGGTAAGCTGTACTGAACTTGTGTATTAATTTTTAAACTTCATATTATGTAGTGAGCCAATTGTTATATAGGATATTAAAATTATATGAGCAATATTTAACATTGCCTAAAATTTTAATCAAATTAATAAAAGGATCATGTACGCTTTCTTATACATCATATTGCATTTTGTATGTATTGCAATACAATGATCTCTCTGTTACAAAACCATTCACAAAACAATAAAATAGACTGGAAATCTACTTCCAAGAAGACCTACATTCATTGCATGTGGTTTGGATTCAAAGATTACTTATGAAGAATCCTATGGTTGCGTTAAATACTTGAAATTCTGCAGCCAATTTCCTTGTCCTCTTTTCAGGATTCTCTTCAATTATATCGAGGACTTCAATTTCTAAATCGCATGTTCAGATAGTTTTCTCTCTGCCCCTATTAGCATCGATAGAAAAAGACCATTTCTTGAAGCCTACGGTGAATGACAGAAAAAGTGCCAGAGAACGTATCTCTGTTCTTTCCTGGTAAGCTTCAATTTTTTTAAGAGATTAAAAATTTCACTTGATGACATCACACTTGTATAATGCAATAACAGCAACATGATTTGCTTGTATATTACTTGTAGTTGCACATATTGTAATTTTAGAAGAATAAATAATCTTGTGATAAGGCTTTTGTTTAAATATAATTTAAATTAATCTAATTGAAAATAACACACCCCATACAAAAAAAGCAAAATAAATATTTAAAAAAAAAGTTAATAAAATAACTAGATAAAATAATGCCAAAAAGATTGTACATCAAAATCAGATTGAAACTTATTTTAGTAGCAATTGGTGTGGAATTACAATTTTCTAATTTATTTTATTTATTACTAATATTTTAAAATCATTTTAAGAATATGTTAAAATGTTGGCGGCTTTTTATTTTAAGTAGAAAAATATATTTTATTTTATATAGTGTGATTTATTTCATGTTAAACAAGTATCATATTTATAAGAGATAGAGATGCATTAAAATTAGTACTTTTTGATGAACCCCTCTTCTTGATAATTTTTTCGACTATCATGTTTTAAATAACCTTATCTATTCTTTCTAACATGTAAATGGAATAAATTTCTCAATTTTTTTATATAAATTTAATTTTCACAAAGCAATCTGACATTTTTAAAAATATTTTACAAGGTAAGAAATATTTTTCTGATTTTGATTAAACTTGCCTAAGAGAGTAGTTGTGTTAACTATATATTTTTTTATTTGTGAATTTACAAGTATAGTCAGAGTTTGGTTAACGTACACAATTATTTCCCAATTTTCTGTATGTTAAGTGAATGTACATTAATTAACCAGATGATATATTCCCATACAAATTCATGTAATTGTGATTTTTCGGTATGGCTTGATATTTTCAAGGCTGTAGTTTGCACAAACATCAACTTGTTTGCATGTATGTATGTACATTTACCGCTTTGTAAACAGACAATACACAATCTGATCATGTGTTGGAAATTTCCCCATGCAAAGATTTCACCATGTTCATTAGTTTATTTTCTTTATATTGTTAATATTATTTACGAATTACATTTAAATTCGCTTTGAAACTGCTTTTAAGTGTGCATAATGATGTTATAATGTATGTATTCTATATGTAAATAAATTATTACTACTACTCACATTTGTCGAAAAGTCTGAGTTGGAAAAATTTTATAATTTTTCAAAATAGTCGCTTGATCCCCGCTTTTAAGAATTTGATTTGTGCCTAATGATGAATTCAGCATTCAAAGTCAACCCTTTCAAAGCTGATGTACATTCATGTTAATATTAGTATGTAAGTGCAGATAAAGTACCATTAAAGAATGTGTTCATATTATTGCACAAAGCTGCGCATGTACGTTAACTGAGTGCTGACTGTATTTAATTTAGATATTTAAGAAAGAACAGGAATTAAACTATTTGCTACTAAATAACTAACCAAAACTAATTGCTGTTTTGCTCCAACCTTTCGTTTTCACTGTTTCATTTAGCTTTAACAGTTTTTAATGGATTATGAACTTCAAAGCAGTGCCGTTTTCCTTTTCGGCTTTGAAATCAGTATAAACATTAATTAATTATGAAGCATTATTTCAGATAACACTATTCTTAAGTAATTTTGGCTACATTTACACAACCACTTCAAAACACAATTTTTGACTTTTAAATATGATGGGTTTTCTGGACAATTTATGTAAACCCCATGATTTAAAGATCCTGCATCAAGGTAATCTCAGGCATCATGTAAAAAATTTGATATTAACTATTCTGTATGGAAATGTTACTAGATCTTCAAAAATTTTTTCTAAAACAATATTGTGATACATGCAGAATTGTTGAATTCAACTTTCAGAACACTTGAAATTTTCTTCATCTATATACTCTTTCCAAAATCTTCAAATTTAGTTTGCAAAAGTTGACCATTAATTGTAATTTACCGACTTGGTTGAGCTTTGAACCACGTTAACAAAGTAAAGTCAACATTTTGAGTAGATTTTACATTTTCTTTATTCCTAATTTGTTTTCTTCAAAGGCTTTCATTATTTTTATCTTGAGATTTCCTATTGTTAATATTATTAAATGGGATAACTTAAATTCCAAAGTTATTTCTACATTAGCTGTTCCTGGTTGTCCTATTAGTTTTTTATGGTATTGAACTTTTATTCAATCATAAAATTTTTTTACAAGCTATCGCATTAAATTTTAACATTACTAAACTGATGTTTAAAACAAACTAATCTTAATTTTAAACATGGTCACACAAAATAAAAACTAATGAAAAAATATTTAATTAGATGCACATGTACTGCCATACTTGGATAAATTTAGCTACTTTGTGCATTACTTGACTTAAACTCTAAAGTTATCTGTGGGCGAGCCAGATGAGTAGTACCACCACAATATTTCAATTTAGCGAATTCTTACAAAATCTTTAAAATTATATCAAACACAGCTTTAAACTTGTGTAGAATCTAGTAAATATGGCATATAAAATCAGTTTTTAGACAAATCCATAGAGGTGTTGTTTTCTTCATCGCAAAATCGTAAAATAAGCATTTTACTTACATTAAACATGATTTTATTCATAGTGTATTACTGCTATTCTTGTATAAACGTTTACACTCGGTTCAACAATTTTTTCCTGCGCCTAAAATCAAAAACTAAAAGATAAATAAATAAACAAAATTATTAGTTGCATTTATAGTATTTTCTAAATAAAATCTTTGCCAATTCTGCAGCAATTAACGTTATTTCTTACATACATGTCATTATAAACAACAAATTACATTTCAATCATTGTCGTTATATTTTAAATGTTATTATAATTGGAGTCATTAAAAGCAGATTATAATATAAAGGTGTATGTTTTTCTGAACTTACTTTGTCAAAATTGCCATTAAAAATGGTCTGTTGCTACAAAGTTGCTATAGGTGATTTTAAGTATTATATTTTCATCTTTGCTTCTGCATTATGATGCAATGAATCAGTTGCAAAACACCAAGTTATGGAAGTAATGTTCTATTAATTATGTTATATTATATTTATAGATTATATAAATATAGCAACTGGGAAGACCATTTTATACCTAATTTAACTAACTTTATATTTTATTTCAAAATAAATTACTACGGTAAATTTTAGCTTAAAAATCTTCTTTTTCAAGTAATTCATGTTATTTTTATTTAAGCATGCTGCTAATGAATAGTATATTATATACCAAGGGACTAAAGTGCTTCTTTTAATCCCAAGAGAGAAAGTTTATTTCTCGAGCGACAGCGAGGGAGTAATCTCTCAAGGGATTAAAAAGCACCTTTAGTCCCAAGGTATATACATTATTTTTTGCACTTTCGAAAAATTTGAAATAAAAAAGGCCGAAGAAAGTAAAATTGCATGATTTTAACATTGATAGTTTATTCGGTTTATTAATGTATGCTTCACGGCAAATGCTATTTGAATTTAATTTACGAAGTGTTATAGAAACACTTTCGGTATTAATTTTTATTATTACCATGATGAGCAGGATTAAATTTACTTTATCTCCCTTGGGACTAAAGTAAAATTTTAGTCCCTTGAGATTAAAAGTGACACTTTAGTCACGGAAACAAGTGACTAAATGTGACATTTTAGTTCCGAAAGTGCAAAAAAATATTTTAATTTGGTTTTCACTAGTTGAATAGTTAGTTAAATCACCTTTTCTAATAAATTTATTAAATTTTAAATTATAAAACAGTAGTAAAATATAACAATATCCAAAGTTAGTTCTCAAATCATTAACCAAAAGTCAAATTAAAAAATAAAACCCTCATGTAAACCTAGTATAAGAGATTAAAACTTTAAGTTTTTGTTTTAAATTTCCATGTTGCTCGAGTCTAAAGAAAAATGAAACAAAGTTTTTACAAGGAGTCCATGCCTTTTATGATGTCCTATGATTTTATTTTAATCTTAAAATTGATTGCAAGATACTTGTAAGAAAATTCCATTTCATCAAATAAATATTTTCTATTGTTAATGAAATTTAACAAAAACAAAAAAATATCACCAATGATGTGCTCAAATAACTGTCATTTGTCACAACTTAACGTATTTTCTTGCAAATGACAATATTGTACATTATTTACCAGTTTTGATGTAAATTCATGCAATTTCAGGGCATGCTTTAATAATGGAAGTACTTTTTTACTTTCCCTTACCCTATATGAAATATAGGTAAATGAGAAAATATTGTTTTCGACCAATGTCGATGTCGAAATTTTAGTGGAAATACATGTTTTCGGGTTCCCTGAGTACGAAAATCATGTTTTTGGAAATTGGTCTGTGTGTGTGTCTGTGAACACGATAACTCAAAAAACAAAATTTTATATTTGAGTTTCTATCCATTGTCTCAGTTGACTGCAACAATTTCACTAAAATCAGAAAACCGGAAGTACCACTTTACTCTTGTCGTGTTTTGGTTTTTTGAGATTATTTTGAAATCGGCTCTAACGATTGTTTTTAAATTTACTATATGTCTTAAAAATTTAATACCCTTTTATATAATCTAGGTAGTTTTTCATAAAATTTTCTGTAAGTCAAGTAACCAGAAGTATTTTGGCCATTAAGTCTGAATAAAATAACTATGAAACTAAAAACCGTAGCTAAAGGAAATTTATATTTAAGGTCACAATCACCTTAATGTGCTTAATCACTTTATTTCTGTCATTTTTAGATATTTTTCGAGATTTTCTCGAAATCGGCTAATGATTGTTTTAAAGTTTATTGTATTTCTTAAGCATTTAAGACCCTTTCATATAATCTAGGCTGTTACTCAGAAAATGTTCTGTAAATCGAGTAATCGGAAGTACTTTCACTGTTAATTTTAAATACAATAACTATGAAACTAAAAACCCTAACTAAATGAAAATTTATATTTGAGGTCATAAACACCTCTTTCTGCAAAATCAAAAATTTGGTTAAAATCGAATAACTGGAAGTAGCACTTTATATCTGTCATTTTTAGACATTTTCTGAATTCTTCATTTTTACGGTTTTCTTGAAATCAGCTCTAACGATTGTTTTAAAACTTAGTGTATTTCTTAGCTACTTAATTTAGTTTTATATTGAGCAAGGAGTTTCTCTAATAAATTATAGAAAATCGTGTAACCGGACATACTTGGAGTATTAGTTGTGAACAGCATATCTCAGAAAGTAATCATAGGAAAATCAAAAACTACATTTATGTTTTATGTCTTCTGTGCATGAGACAGTAAGAATTTAGTTAAAATCGAATGACTGAAACTGCCACTTTATTCTTGCGATTTTTTCAACAAGGTTATTAACAATTTTTTTTAAGCTTGCTACAATTCTTATGTCCTTGACATCCTTTTACGTGAACTTAGAGGTTTTCCTGAAAAAATGCGTTGAAGCGAGTTGTCAGAGAAAATCTCTGGAGTTAAGTAGGGTTTACATGTCCAGTAACTTGGATGAGCGACTTTTACAATTATCATTCCCAAAATAAACGTAAATAATATTTTAATTATTTGTGAATATTTGTATATCTATGTATGGAAGAGAAAGACTTGTGTTGCCCCACACCAGATTTTTTTAATTTATTAACAAACAATGAAATGGAAACATAAAAATATGCAGACTATAAATTATTATAAAGGCAATTAAAATATATAGTGTAGGATTGATTTTGAAAAACCACATTCCTTGTTGTATCTTAATGGCAAAAAATTCAATCCATATACATATTTCAAATTTGCTAAGTGATCATTGGCATAAATAATAAATTTGGAAAGAAGTTGATTGATTTCTAACTTACATAAATAATTACATCTTGTATCCATTCTAATTTTTTTAAATAAAATTCATTTTTCTTTCGAATAAATCTGTAAAAATGCTTTATTACTTAACTTTACAAATAAACTAACAAAATTTCTGTAATTGAAGTATAATTTAAATGATTGATGAAATTAAATGTTTCAGGCATTATCAGTATCAAGATTGCTACCCTTAGCTTGAATTACGGCACCTACTCTTTTTGGCATACTTCTAGTAATACTACGAATAATTTTTTGGTCTAGTTGTTCCCACTCTGCAGCAAGTGCAACTTCAAGCTCTGCTAGATTGGCAAGAGCTGATATTTGGTTTCGAATCTATCACGTGAGCATATCCCAGATATCCTCGATTGAATGTAGATCCAAACTGCATGCATTCCAAATCATCCGCTGGATTTCCACTTCATCCAGGTATTCATTGACGATAACTGCAATGTGTGGTCAAGCATTTTCCTGCAACTATGAAACTATCACCAATGGAATGGCTAGAAGGAATAACATATTACTCAAGAATACCTTCTATATATCTACTATGAGCATTCGTAGCCCCACCATTTATCACCACTAACTCTGTGCATGCTTCACATGAAATACCTCCTCACACCATAATTGATCTGCCACTAAAATTTACTTTTGGGATAATATTGTATGGGGAAGATCTCTCTCATGGTCTTTGCCACATCCTTTGACGATCATCTGGAGATCGGAGACAAAATGTGGGCTTGTCTGTGTAGATATTTGAGACCTTCTTTGATGTTCTTTACTGAATCAAAGACATACACGATGTTCTCTGGTTAACTCTGGACCTTTTGGTGGTGTTATAGCATGCAGACCATATTTTTGTAGCCTTTTTCAAACTGTCCCTTCACTTATGTTCACACTCCTTACCTCCCTCAAATGATTAGCCATAACAGAAATGGTGTCTCTATTATGAAGAACAGATAATGAAATAATCAGTAATCCTGAGCACCTGTACATCTCCTGACTAATCCTGCATGTCTTTCATGTCTTTCATATTATTTTACAATTTGCTGGATTTACATCTTGATACTCCCAAAACTTCTGCAGCGTAGTATTGGGAATAACTTTCTTGAATTAGAATTATTGCTATGGCAGTATCTACAGTGCTAAGAACCATATTATTATCCTAAAAAGACCTATTTGACATTTAAAAACAAATGAACCAAGAATAGTAAACTTTGATAAGATTTTAAAAGTTATTCCGGTTTAAAATTTCATTGTTATAACTGACTATACATAAAACTGGGAGAAAAATAAAAAACACCACATATGCCTGTTTAATTGTATCTATTTTATGATTAGCAAATAAACCTTTATAACTGTAACAAACCATTCAAAAATATAAAATTTATTGTTGGATTAACTTTTTACCAGTGAGTATATATGAAAAAAATTTGCATGACAACTATTATGGCGGTATCATGGTTATAATCTCACAGTTGGTAAATTGTGAAGAAACAGAAATCTTTAAAAATGCTTATACAGTTTACATTAAATGTAAGCTAAAATAATTTAAAGTCAATAGGAAATTAGATTTTCTTTAAAATCGAAAAACAAATGATGTAGTTTATTGATTTTTTTTTATTTTTTCAAATTTGTAGACCTTTAAAATACAAATCTGAGACATCAAAAGTTTTAACTCAGCAATACGAGCAATCCAAAAATGATAATTTTTGGAATTTTTTGTGAAACTATACTGATTCTATCAAAAATACTGCACCAAATATTATAAGGTCATGACAGGACATTGAAACTATCAGAATTAACAGCATAAACAATACTTAGCTTTTGCAAAAACCTCTAAATTTACAATTTGTTTACTAACACTACAAACAAATATCCCTGTTAAGGCTGGTCTTTTCACCTCCTTTTAAATATAGGGTAAAGTGGGGCAGACTTGGACAGAAAAATAAAAATATCAGTATTTTTTGTCTTTGTTTTGAAAAAGTACAAACTTGGTTTGATAATACTTTAATATGTTTGAAAGGTAATAGTAAAACTAAAGAAAACAGTGTTTAGATGTTAGTGTAAAAATTGATTTGGTAAAAAGCCCCATTTATCAGGGAATACCTCATCATGGGATACTCTGGAAAATATACAAAAATTCCACTTTAATTTTAATATTTTTTTATTTTAATAATGAACATTGTAAGCACAGAAATGTAGATTAAATTTTAAAGAGACAGCCATTCTTAAAGTTCTAGGTGCTGTTAAAGATTCTGGTAGGTTAAATACGATGTCATGCAAGACTGTGGAAATGTCTTCAACAATGAGGTAAGAAAAACCATATAAAATTCTTCTTAGAAAGTTTACTTGAAATTCGTTTTTGTTGTAAATTTCTGAAATTTTTCCAACATAATAGATGATTCGCTTATTGATTCTGAAACGAATAAGCAAAATTATTATTGCATACATTTTTTAATCATCAAGAAAACCATCAATTTGATCTTTGTCAGTCTCTTCGTCAAAATCTGAATCAGATAAGCTAATTGAAAATGTAGTTGTATTTTTGTTAATGTTAGAGAATTAGATGTGTTGGAGTCATCTTTTCATAACTTTTTATTTATTTTCCTTTTTTGGTTTTGTTTTTTGCTTTTGCTTCACATCTCCACTATATTGATGTTTGCTATAGATTTACCTTCATTTTGTGCAGTTTTTTTCTTAGATTTATTTTTGTTTTTGTGTTAGTCCTAGGTGATGTTTGAAAACCTTCTTGTATAGTTTTTCTTTCCTTCCTTAGCTTGCATTTCTTCTGCTAGTTCTTCAGGGTGTTCCTTTTCGTATAAATCCTGCATTTACTAGAGTTTACCTAGGATTTTCTTATCACATGTAGAAAAGGACAAATGTCTACAACCGATAGAATACCAATTTGAGATTTAGTTGCATTAATAAAAATCTAATTTACAATGGATGAAAAAACTCTTCAATTTTAGTTTTAGAGTTGAATTCGGTCACTGTGGTGTTATGAGTACAGTTTTCTTCATTCGAGATCGAATTCTTCAATTCACTACTCGAAAAACAAAAGCTAAATTTTTACTAGCTGTAGCTGGTTTTGGCTCAGTTAAAATTACAAATATAACTGGTCCTATGTTTGAAGTTGCTGCTGAAGAATTTTCTTTAGCATATCTCTTCCATAAAGTCATGATTTCCAAATATTGAAGAATGTATTAGCCAAATGCCAGTTGTTGTGAACCCATAAACAATATTATTGAGAAAAAAAGCTCTGTAAAAATGTACCAGCAGTCAATCCTGCAATATCATGTATTGTTATTACTTTTTTTGAGTTAGTTAAAACAATCATTAAAGAAAATTTTGCATCTTGTTTTAAATAGTCCATAGACACATTTATTCAAACTTTACATCTTATGAATGTAATGTGGTGGCAAAGAGAGCATTACAATATGAGAAATATGTCTACCAGTAACAAAATTGGAACTTCTGGGATACAATTGGGTGTTTCCTGATGACATTAACCCGATTTTTCTGCATAACCTATGGCACCCAGGATAGATCCATACACAAACTATGCCTTCGTCCTAATATATGGGAATATGTATAAAGGTGGAATAGAATTTCCATTTGCAATTACAATTCCACACATGGTTACTAATATTCCTCTTGCAGCAGAAACACATTGGTCAACACTTTTTATTCCAGTTTCACTAACAAACTTCGGGTTTGTAGCTTTGTTGTAGTTCCCGTTTTGTCCATATTCCAAATGCGATTCTGTGGAAAATGATATTTGGCTTGTGCTTCTAGATAATTTTGTAACAGGAAATCTACATTGCCCTTGAAGAAAGAATTAGTTCTGGCAATACTAATATTCCCAGGTTAAATGAACACATCAACTCTATATCGACCATTTTATTTTTATCCCGGCTTTCTGAGTATTTTTTCTTTAGTTCTGGGAGGCATCGAATATTTTTAAATGTTATCCCAAAATATATTTTTGGTGATTTTTTGACATAATATTTCAAATCCTTTTCCTTTGCAGTAGAAAATACTTGGAAAGAGGCAAATTTTGATTTATCATCCTCAAACTGTTCTTCGGCCCCAGAATTATTGTTTCTGTGTTTTGAAACCCTATCTTAAAGTGTTGACTCAACCAAAAAAAAACTGCTGCTTTGCATATGGACATATTATCATTAATAACATTCTGAACGACTACTTTAATGGATGCTTCTGGAATATCGGGCTGATTTTTTTTCCTTTTGTAATTACTCACCATTCTAAAATAATTTAATATAATGTAAATGTTTACCCGATAGATAATATATCACAAATACTCTGTGTGGGGCATCTTCGGACGTCCAGATCTCCCCCACATTATTTATCTGAAGCTACCTCATGTTGCACATTTAATAGTAACTCTTGTTTTTCACGATGCTTCAAATGCATTGCACATAAAGGTTATGTAAGACCCACTACACTAATTTTAAGAGAAATTATAACAAAACTTACCTTAATTCAATTCCTTGTAACACCTTATTTTACTAACTTAAAAATTTATAACTGCAACACAACTTTCAATATTTTACCAGTTAACTATTAGGTTGTGGTTTGACTGATAAAGTTGAATCATATCGTGTCGTGTCGAGTAAAATTAAATGCATATATTTACTTTAGGTTTGTCACACTAATCGTTTGTTTCACGTCGATTTCTATCAAGTTGTTTGTTTTTCTATCTGGTTTGAAATTTACATGATACTCGATGACTATGAGTTTGCGCATTTGATTTAGTGAGGTTATATTTTATAAATTAGTTGCTTTTTTATTTTTTTTCCATAAATAATATAAAACTGAGGGTTTGTCATTATTACTGTCTGACATTTTTTCAAAAAAAATAACTTTTAGGTTATAATATTTGCTATCGGTGATAGGTTATTTCACCTGACGGTACTCTTTTAGTGCGAGTAGCAAAACAATATTTACTCTACACCACTTAAATCGACACAACACAATGCGATTCAACTTTATCAGTCAGACCACAACCTTAAACACAGTTTTGTGATCAAGGACTTCTAAATATACTGGTATGTTGTCGATGATGCATTTCAATATCTTGGTGGTAAATTTTAAATATCCAATCCTTCCCTACTTTACCCTATCTACTTCTTAATTACTTTGCATACCATTGTACTAATAAGTTGTTTTTATTACATTATAAATGTTAATGTAGTTAGCAATTTATTCTGTCCAGTAGCACGGACCCAATTTATTTATAAGCATCTGAAAATCGGAATGCACCTTATTTATTAATTGGGCCAATATTTGTTGACAATAAGTAGTAGAATAATCACCAAGTTTTGGCTCATCAGCAATATGTCTTGTATGAATATCTAAAACTAGGCAATAGTGTATTGCAATTTATATAAAAAAATATTAGAAAACTTTGCATTGCTATTATTACATTGAAACTCGTATTTTTAAAGAATGGGATAACAATAACACAATTTGAAAAAAATTAGAGGCAAGTTTGTCAGTTTATTTAGATATTTAAGGCAAAATATACTTGTAATTTATGTGTAGATAAGATGTGATTTTACTTTTCTAGTGCTCCATCTTATGTTCCATATAAACAAACCCACCAACTCTATTAAAATTAAGTGCCAACTTTCACCTCTCGATAAGAGAAGTAATCATTTAACATTTTAGGTTTGATGCCAAATACATGAATGAAGTTAACAATTACTTTCCTAGGAAATATAAAGCTGTTAATTTATAGAGGTATTTGAAATGCCCAGTTGTGAATGTTAAAAGATTAATGTTTACTAATCTCAATGCATTTTCTCTAACTCTTATATTATTAAAATGGCTCAATTCTAATCATTTTGTGAAACTTTTTAGTCTAATATGAAACCAATCACATTTAGTATCATTATTAGAAGAAGTTCAAAAATTACTTTGAACTCAAAAGAAATTACGCATATAATGTGCTAAGCAGCAAGTTGAATTTTAAAAACTATCTCAAATATGGCAGAAAATTAATTAGTGTGATTTCTTAATGCTGCTATAAAACATGATCCAATAATAGTGTTGACCATAAAACACCATTTTTCAAAAACATCTACCTAAAACTGTTATCACTTTTATAAAAATTATGTTAGAAACTGTTATCATTAATGTAATTTTCTATAAATTTTTTACCTTTACAATTAGAAAGAAATGGTAGATTTTCTATGTAATTAAATTAGCGTAAGTTTATTTGTCGACTTGGATGTAAATCTAGTATTGATGATAAACATTATTTAAATAATAATTTGAGAACAAAATATCATCCATATTTATTTGATTTGGTTCAATTAATTTATATTCTTTTCCTTCATAAATAGTTTTCAAATTTATAAACATTTTAAAACAAATATTTACTAAATATCTTCTGTAATTACATATTTATATTTAATTTCTTTATGAAAACTCAGTTACAGCAAAATTAGATAATTTCTATAAAAATGTTTTAAAAAAATTAATGACCTTCAAAATTTGTACAAGATTTCCCATACAATTAACACTAAAATGTAAATTAATGCAATGTTTTGAAAAAAAAACTATTATTATCAATTATCAATTAGATGTGGCAATGTTAAAATGGCACTCGCTTTGTTCAGATTATTCATAGATGAGTATTTTTTGATAGCTGATAATTACAAAAATAAAATTTTGACAAATTGAGGAAGATTGTTTATTGCTATATTTAATTTAATTAAAAGTTTTTGTATTTTCTAATTCTGTGGTAATTAATTACATAAAGAATTACTTTGATTTAATAATTTAAGACCCTTTCACATTAAGCCCTTTTAATTGCTTCAATATCAAGTTAAATTTAATATTAAAATGGATGTCTTAGCAACTGTTATTACATCAAGTATAAATATGTGAAAAAATATATATAACACTTTGGTGGCATTATGTTAGAGAAGTGAAAAAATGAAACTGTATAGTGATTTTTTGACTAATTGAAAATAAATTTGGCAATTTTCTAAAAATATTGGTTGAATCTTTTAATATTATTATCTGCAGGGCTGTAGTCAGCATTAATAATTTAAAGATCACTCTCTTCTAAACAATAAGAATGTGCACATAACTTTTAGCTCATAGCTCAGCTATAAAAATTATTGCAAGGCATATTATGTTGCATATATGACTAAGTTTTATAATCGTCAATTGTTAATAATACTTCCACAGCATGTTTAATAAATTCCCAGACAAAGACACTAAAAAAACAGCAATTAAGCTACAGCCTTTATTCCTAGTTGGTTTCCACATAGTTACCTCTCTTTATACACACTGTAGAATGACAGTGCAGTGATTAGAAGCTATTGTAATACTCCTTTTCTGGAATCATCTGTAGCTTACACGTTACATTTTATTGAATCGTTAGTGCATTGTTAAAAAATTCTTCTTTTAACTATGCCATGCAAATATGTAGAACAGTAGATTTTTGTGACTTGTCATTTGTCCAAAAACTGCAAGACAATCCTGACAGTAAGAGTTGGGGCCATTTTGCCGAAAAATTATTTCATAATTTGTCATTCATAATTTGGTTGATTATACAAATTCATGGTGAATCAGTCTTTGGGAATTAAAAAATGCTCATGAGTTTTGTTGATTTTGATTAACTTGTAGATCACATAGAAAACACCATGTTGTGTTGTCTGTTACAATTACTTTTAAAAATTGGGGCCTTATCTGTGGTTTTAACAAGATAATGGCTATTGCCACTATTGTTCCTCTGCACTTCATTTTGTTCATGTTCAAAAATGCAAGATGTGGTGAGAACACATTTTTCTGTGCTTCAGATTGTAACAAATGTTAATTGAAATGATATCTTTATTGATATTAAAATGTTCCAACAATCACGTAAAGGATCCTCGGTAAGTAGAGAATTTATAGCCGTAAGTGATGTTGCTTCTCACTTTTACCATGTTTTACACAACATTTAATGAATATTCGTTTTTCCATTATACTAACCATAGAAAACACAAGATAAAACACTCTTACTGCTCAACTATGCATATTGAATACAAGACTTGCAACTACCTAATTTAGCATATAACCGATAGATATCACTTAGCTATACAGAGAAAAAATGAGTCTGGGAACTTATTAGACATACTGTGTATAGTGGGGGTCATTGAGATTTATTTTAGAACGTCCAGCGATTATTTGCATTATAATCAATTATATCAGCGCATTGTTCAATAAATTATATACTCATATATCACCAACTTTTTTATTAATATTTGAAGAGGTTGTGTATAATTCAAATTTAGAAATATAAGGCTCAAAACTACTAGGATCCAGTAGTAAGGATAAATATGTATTAATGAAATTTACAAACTCGAAAAAGGCACAAATATCGAAACATTTTGCTTGGCCAGGATTTGAACCCAGAATTTTTGGATAGATACTCCAATATGATAACCATTACACTACCAAGGACCATATACCAGCCTGTTGAAAATGTTTCTATAAATGTGCCAT
>JAHWXV010049485.1:0-10183 GCA_024586415.1 Phrixothrix hirtus
AAATATTGCATTTTTTGTATTATTTGATTTTTATAGTAATTTCGAAATTTTGGCATGTATTTAATTGACTGGTCAAATTGGACACAGCAATATGTATATAAATTTAACGTTAAGTTTATTAAGTATGTCGAAGCTTTAACTGTACATCTATGACATAGATGTAAAGATAAAAAAAATCTATACCTATGTATATTGTATGTATAAAATTCGACCAAAATAATTGGTCAACCGATATTTATTTATAACTGCCTTAATAATGAATAAAAATTCGTAGATATATTTATATACCTACTGTATGCAGAGTTGGCTTTAAAGTTTGTAATAAAATTCATATTAATTTAATCTTTGCTGCAGTGGCGGCTTTTTAGGTGAAGTAGGTGCCTCTTCACTGAGTTTGTCTATACAAGTAGTTATTAAGTAAATAATTATAAAATTTATCAATTTTGATCAAAAACATTAAAATACTAAAAAATTAAAGAATTTCAATTCATAAAGCGCTTAAAATTACATTAATAAAAATCGCATATTACCGGCCAAACAAAGAGCTAGGAGCTAGTATGTAAAACGTTTGCACTTGTAGACTAGGTTGTCATGATAACCATGACGTCAATCGCTTTAGCATATACATTATTCCTACTAATAACAATGAAGAGTTTGCTTAAAAATTATTCACATCTGCTTGTACTATTTGTAGTGGTTACTTTCCGGCAACGTTTACATTAATTACCTAACGTGTTCTAGAGAGTAATTACATTTATTTCTTTGTGCTTTGTGATCTAAAACTTTAAAAACAATATAATATAGTTTTTTTATTATACTCGTACTTACGAGTATATGAATTGTAAATTCATTTTAAATATCAATATGAATCCCATTAATGACATTGCGTGTAATTTATTGGAAACTCCTTTCAATACATGGAAAGATGAAGTTAAACAATAATATTAATTTTAAAAAATCCTGGTTTTGTGAATATAAATGGTTGTGTAGTAGTTTAGTATTATAAAGATTGTTCTGTGGCCTTGCTTGCTTTTTAGTAATAACAAATAACATTTCAAATGTGAATTAATGTTGAGAAATTTTGAAAAATGTCGTTGTTGTAGCTCTTCGCCAATTTTTTCAACCACAAACCGCCACTGCTTTGCTGGGAAAATCTAAAAACACGTCAGCTAGTTTTTTCACTTTACGTTATTTTATTAAGTTTACAGATATGTGCTGCCAACCTCCTACCCCTTGACGTCCTAACCTTTTTTTAAATGGAAACATATGCCTTGTGTTTTTTCAAAACACCGTTCATTTAGTTAAAGATGTTATTAAACAAAACAGCGAAAATAATTCAAATCGATGGCCGTTTTTGAGTAGCAAAAAGTAGGACACCATACAACTTTAAAATTGATTGTACTTCAAAACAGCGCATTTTAAAAAATGCAGTATAACTATTAACAATTCTTTTATTTTTATTTTGTTTTGTGGCTAAGACTTTTGAATGTGGAATTCCCTTGAGACTGTTGCCTTCAACTGCTAGGATAATTTTGCTATGCCTACTAGAATTTTGCCGAATCTGGAGGTGTTCCACCACCAACAGGGATTTTTAATGGGCCAAACATCATAATTCCGCGGCGCCTACGATTTTACTTCTTTGTCCAAGAAGAAGGCATATATTTAATTTTTTCTCTGCTAAAAAATTTACTGACCTCGATCGAGTTTGAACCCGCGTTCCTTGGGCATAGAAGTAAAAATGCTACCCGCGACAATTAACAAGTATTTGAATTCCAGATACATATACATATACATATAAATATACATAAACATATACATGTACAGTTAGTCACAAAATTCAGCGTATACCATCAAGTAAAGTACATTAGTAGTATAATGCTAACAAAATTAATAATTATGTAACAAAATTAGCAATGACGTGTGTTAGTAAATTTCCGTGATGAGGCATGTCCTACATCAGATTATCAGCTTAAATGAATCGTCCTTTCTCAACTTGTACTTGTTTATTCTAGAATTTATAGTTCCCATATAAATTACAAAATGAAATTCAATTCAGTCAAAATAAGTACAAGAAGAAATTACAACAAGTTACGAGAAGAACTGTTATCAGATAAATCAAAATAAATATTAGAAAAAATTGAAATTATCACAGAACAAGTCGATGAGGTAACCAAAAAATATAACCTTCAGCAAAAGTTTATTCTCCTGACCAAGTTAGTGTTTCAAAACTCAAAATACCGTCGACATATTATACAGAACAAGAAGTGAATACGCAGAAAACATGTAAAAGCGCCCATGTGTGATGGTAAAACACCATGGACCAACTATTGTAAGTAATTTATGATAGCCACCAAATCTAACAAATGGAACATGGAAAAACACGTAACCGCGTTGATATCTGCTTTCCGCTTTAGATATTTTGCAAACTGTGTCAGACAACCTACAAAACAATTTTGACTACCTGGTTTCGAGATTACAAAGGCATTATGGAGTCAAGCACCTGTACCAAGTTTCTATGTCCAATTAAGGAATAAACGTCAAAAGTTTGGTGAAAACCTTTATGAAAGGTAAGCCGAAATTGCACGATTAGTTATGTTAGCATATGCGTTGGCCTCAGAGAGCTTAATCAAGAAGCTTGGGGTACAACGTTTATTGATGGTCTTCGAGCTTTAGAAGCACAGAAAGCCCTATGACTAGCCTACCGGAAAGACCTTACTGATGCATTGGCTCCTACATTAGAATCTGAAGCTACCAAACAAGTATTTAAGGGATATGCTCGCCTAAGGGCTGTTGGAAAAATTCAGAATCTCGTTGAAATCATGGAAGGAAAAATTTTATGAATACTTAAGACACAAAGACTAATTCGATAAAAACCACGATGTTGCAAATGCTGACATCATGAAAAAATTATACACACTCGAGAAGTAGTCCTATCGATAATACAGACCATCAGGAACATTGTGCCGGAAGGAACCACTGTAATGATAGTGCTTTGTCGAGAAAACCTTGTCTAGAAGACTGTAAACAATTGCTTTTGGTTGGAATCTAAAAATGAAGAACATCTCAAACGTACCACTACTAATAACCATCATTGGGGATCTGAAAAGAAGAGGCAAGATCAAGAAAACGATGTAGATCTGAAGTTATTTCTAAAATCGAAGACTTGCATGAGAAGAAGTAGTCCAATTTAGTAGTGTTGTTAAAGCCTACTGGAGTCACTAGGATCCTTACAAATCCAGTACGGTCTTCTGAAGAGAGCCCTGGAGAATGAAGATTAAACTGAGAAACAGACGCAATGGATAATTCTAAAAATAGTGGTAGACATTTTGCGACACAATCTGAAGCGACCAAACAAGTATCTAAGAGATATGCTCGCGTAAGGCTGTTGGAAAAATTCAGATTCTCGTTGAGATCCTGGAAGGAAAAATTTTATTAATACTTAATACACAAAAACTAACTCAATAAAAAAGACGATATTGCAAATTTTGACATCTTGGAAAATATTATACAGACTCGAGAAGTAGTCCCATTGATAATACAGACCATCAGGAACAATGTGTCGGAAGAAACAACTGTAATGATAGTGCTTTGTCGAGAAAACCTTGTCTAGAATACTGTACAATTGCTTTCGGTTGGAATTAAAAATTGAAGAACATCTCAAACGTACCACTACTAATAACCATCATTCGGGACCTGAAAAGATGAGGCAAGATCAAGAAAACGATGTAGATCTGAAATTATTTCTGAAATCGAAGACATGCATGGGAAGAAGTAGCCCAATTTAGTAATGTTGTTAGAGCACGCTAGGATCACTAGAATCCTTCCAAATCCAATACGGTCTTCTGAAGAGAGCTCTGGAGAATGAAGATTAAACTGAGAAACAGACGCAATGGATAATTCTAAAAAATAGTGGCAGACATTTTGCGACAACTGTATGATCCATTATCAGGAGGCATATGCTCTGCCAAATCAGAAGGTAATTACAGTAGCTGAAACATTGGTGAAGGAGCTCTTCAGCTGTTTTGGAATTCCATTGGATTACATTACGGCCAAGAACGAAAATTTTGAGCCGGCCTTATTCCAAAGCCTTTGTGAATTGTTAAAAATACGAAAGATCAGGGCTACTACTCTTCGTCCGCAGTCAGATGTATTGGTAAAGCGCATGAACCATATCATGGGGAAATATTTGGCAAATGTAGTCTCAGATCATTAACGAGACTAGGATTAATATTTAAATTTATTCCTAATGGCGTATCGATCGACAGTACATGAGACACCAGGAGAAACCATGGTTAAAGTGTTGTTTGGGCATGAAATAGGACTACCATATGATCTGAAGTTCGGTAGTTGGCTATGATGTACTCTAAAAATGGTGGATTTCAATGGACTGATCTGGTATGATTCTAACAATCGCAGCAACGATGAGGTCTATTACCCAAACTATAACGACCTTGGCAAGGCCCGTATAAAGTTATAAGCAACAATGATGTATTATATCGGATCAGGAACATGACTAAAGCGAAATTTAGAGTAATACATATGAATTGCTTAACTCCATATTCGATGGGCCACAGATCACGATTTAGTGGTTAGTTAATAGGGTAGAGCCAAATGCGTATGGAACAAAACAACAAAACTGATGATGTGATTTGGCGTTGCTCTGCTGGTCGAGCATGTAATAAACAAGTGTCCATCCGAAGCGACTAGTTTTTTCCTGGCAGCCATTTGTCCATTTCGGCGATCATACGTTTGTTTTACTTATGGCACTTCGAAGTGGATAAACAGACATTTCTCATGCGAGCAGTGTAAATCGGCAGCGAGCACACAGTCGTAGATTGGAAGCAGTTCTGTCATAACATCTGCCATGAGTATTTTTTGCTGCATCCGATCGAAAAGGAAATCAAGGACACACGGTGGAAATTGATGAGAATTGTTTTGTCCGCAGAAAACACAATGTTAGCCACAGCGTGCAGGAGCAGTAAGTGTTTGGTGGCTATGGTGTAGAGACAAAAAATGTTTTATGATTTCTGTGGTTCATCGAGAACTGGCATTTTATTGCCCATTCTGCAGCAGTACGTTAGACCTAATACTACGGTAATGTCTGGTTAGTGGGGTGTGTATAATACAGTTGGAAACATTAGGTATCGACACCTCACAGTCAATCATTCACTAAGTTTTGTTGACTCCATAACCCATGCTACCACCGACCACATTGAATATGTCTGGTAGAAATCCAAAGAAAAAAAATAAGCGCTATTTTGACCCTCATCGTCTCATAATAGATAGTTACCTTGCTGAATTTTTTTTTTGTAGCAAAGGTTTCAGGAGAACCTTTTTCACAATTTTGTGTCGCAGATTCGTAAAATTTAACCAGATGTTGCCAACTGGCTGAACTTTTTGCATTTTTGTCCATTTCATCAACGTATATTTTTTGGTTTTTTCCGTTTGTCAATGTTCAGCTTTTTGCTTGTCGTTTGTTGCCAGATTTTCATATTCCATCATGTGGTGAACTTTAAGAAGTTGTGACACTTGTATAAAAAGGTTTTGTTGAACTTTAGTACATTTTTTGCACACCAACTCTTACAAGGTGTTGTAGTACGAAACATTTATGCATCAAAATACCGTATCTCCTAAACTGCATAAATGCCCTCATTTTAATTATAATCCTATCAATGAGCTCTAGGTTTCCTGTCTATCGTCTATCTAGCATCCACAAAAATTCAGAAGAGGATTGAACCACCGCCGTGTTTTATGTGATGTGACGTATTTTATATTTTGAATTATTTTTTGTTTGAATTCTGTCCCAGACTACCCCTATACACATCCAATCCAAACAAGTTTAATTTTAATTAACCATGAATTAACGAAATTTACAAAATCAGAAAAGGCACCAATACCGAAAAATTTTCCTTGGCCGGGATTTGAACCCAAGAGTTTTGGATAGATACTCTAATTACAAAAGATGACGCTTTCACAAAACTCTACTGGGTTGATTAATATACAGTTTTGCAAACTGCAAGTATTTGACAGTTTACTTCAGTATAAACGGAAATTTAACCATTGTAACTATCCTGATGTAATACAGAGCGAATTGTTTCATACGATACGTTACGCCCTATCTTGACTGAACCTCATGACATAATTTCGGTCTACCTTTGGATTCACTGAGAATACATTATTCGTCACGGGTGCCTTAGTTGTTCCGCAAAGACCCTTCGTATTTAAATTTATTAACAATTTTTTGTATTGTAGAATGAGTGTGGTCTATATTCCTAAGAGATTTCCCTTCACAGTACAATTTAAGTACAAGTTCTCTCACAAAAACGTTAGTTTGTCTCCGTTTTTCTTTTACCATCTTATCATGAAAGTACAAGGAAGTATTTTTATGCAATCTATGTAGCTTTAAAAATGATACGTTGAATGCATAATTTTTCAATGTAAAGCTTTTGTGACATTTGCACACGTCTGTGCAAAATTTGAAGCAAATTGTGCGAATATTAAAGTTTTCGTAACTATTTTTTGAGTTGCAAATTAATGGTAGGTATAGCTCTTGAATATCGCAGTGTTATCACAAAGGAAGGCCGTAGTACAAAAATTAGCCATGAACGCATGATTACTATTTATGGAGATGAAGGGCCATCAATATCTCCAAGTGAAATTTAGGAGCAGAGAGTTGTTATGGGATCATTCAGAATCAAGATGACCCTTTGAAGCAAGGTCTGCTGAAACCAACATGAAAAGTTTAAAGATTTAGTGTAGTTGGATCGGTAAATGAAAGTGTCCATCGTTACTAAGGCTGTTATCATATCCGAAACTACTGTTTTAAAAAGTTTACAAGATGATTTAGGCATGGAAAAGGTGTATCTGCATTGGTTTCCCAAACTACTTACGCAAGAGCAAAAGCTTACGTGGAAAAAACTTATCAAAGAAATGTAATCGCTCTGCAAGGCGATAGTGACTGTTTTTGCGAATTCTACTGGTAATGAGACTTCGGTATATCACTGGAATCCTCTCACAAATCAAAAATCCATGCAGTATGTTCACGGAGGTTCTGCAGTGCCAAAAAAAGGTCAAAACATAATCTTCTGAAGGAAAATTGATGGTAACTGTGTTTTGCGATGTATAAAATGTTTTATATAAAATGTTAGGTACATTGATAAAGGCCTTACAATCAATGGCAAGATTTATGGACAGACGGTTCGAAATTTAAAGGCAGCCATATAAGAAAGGCAACTCTGTTCTTGGAGTGGGAAAATTTTGCTTTAGCATAAGAACTGCAGGCTGCATACGGCAGAACAGTTTGACACATTGTCGAGGAATGTAAATTTGCTAAGATTCAACATTCAAAGTATAGGCAGTCCAGATTTAGCACCCTGTGATTTCTTTTTGTTAAACAATTTAAAAAAGCAGGCTAGCACTAAAAAGTTTTCTTCGAGCACGATGTCAATGTGTTGTACATGAATATTTTGAGGACTTGCTAGAAAAATACTTTCTGAACGAATGCAGCAGCTAGAAAAACTTTGGACAAAATATGTAAATGTTGAAGGTAGCTATGTACACACATATGTACTAAATAACAAAAATAAAAAATTTCAAAGCTCTGAGCCCTTCCTAGTGCTTCTTGAAATACATCTGTATGTAGTATGTATGTATTAACCCATATGATACATACATTTGGGCTAATATAAGTACGCATAATTTTGGGAAGCTGTAATGTTCTTACATACTTTTGTTACTAAAATATTTGTGTTTATAATCCAAGCAATTTTTTGTAATTATGTTTAGATATTCTCCGAAACTGATATTAATGTTTTACAAATATTTTATTTTTACCTTCTCTTACCTACATGAAATATAGTATAAAGTATTGTTTTCGTCCAAAATTTTCGATGTCGAAATTTTAGTGGAAATACTCGTTTTGGGGTCCCCTGAGTCTGAAAATCTTGATTTTAAAAATTGGTCTGTCCATGAGTGTGCATGTATGTGTGTTTGCGTGTGCGGGTAATTGTGTGCGTGTGTGCGTGTGTGCGTGGGCGTGTGTGCGTGTGAACAGGATATCTCAAAAACGAAAAATCGTAGATAAACAAAATTTTATATTTAACTTTGCATTCATTCTTTGCTTGCGACTGAAACAATTTCATTGGAATCCAATAACCGGAAGTGCCACTTTACTCTTGTCATTTTTTGGTTTTTCGAAATTTTCTCGAAATCCGCTGAAACGATTTATTTAAAATTCTATATTTAAGTTTTTTATCTTCTGCGCATGAGACATCTAGAATTTAGTTAAAATCTAATGACCGATACTGTCACTTTATTCTTACAACTTTTAAGTTTTTGCGATTTTCTCGAAAACGTTATTAACAATTGTTTTGAAACTTGCTACGGTTCTTGTGTATTTAACATCCTTTTCTCTGAACTTAGAGTTTTTCCTGAAAAAATGCGTTGAAGCGAGTTACCAAGGAAAATATCTGGAGTTAAGCAGGGTTTTGCGTGTCCAGTAACATGGATGAATTACCGTTACAATTATCGTTTCCAAAATAAACCTAAATAATAATTTAATCATTTGTGGACACCATTTCCATATCTATGAGCGTAAGAGAAAGTCATGTGTTGTCTCACACCAGATTTTTATGACTTTAATTACCTAATGCTTTTTAGTAATCAGGATTCTTTTTAAATTGTCATTGGTGTAGCCTCAATTTTGCAACTATCTGTATATGCTTGTTTTTGTATATTTCTATTCAATAGAGACAAGATTTAAATTTGGTAGTCGCTTTATCAGAAACTTCTTCGCTTTGGTTGCATTAATAAAATCACAAATTAAATAACTAATTATTTAGTTTATGTTGAAATGCAACTAAATAGAAACAGTTCCAGTTAAAATCTATTTATAATATAAAATGAGTAGATATCTGGCTACAACATTTATTTTGCTTGCAACGAACGACCTTGGGTTTCAAGTCACGATTCACACCTAAAGTCGAAAATTGGTTACAAACCTAAATAAATAAGACATATTCGTTTATTGTGCCATCTGGACGGAAAGATTTATAAAAGCCGTTCTATTTTTACAACCTTTACTTAAAATATTTAAAAAAACTAAAAAAATGATATTTCTTTGCTTTATTTCGCTCTTCGTAGTATTAAACAAAAAGTCAGATACCAACAGATTTTTTAAGATTTTTTCAATTCAAAAACATTCAACTGAATTAAAATAAACTATTTAACAGCTTTTACATAGTAATTTTTATGCCTTTCCTTTCCACACTAACAGCATGCATATTGCTCAAGGTTAGTGCCTTAACGAGGCGAGCAAGCTTATATGAAAATATATAGTATTTTTCTACTCGTTAATATTGAAGTATATCATTTACACATCGATTGCAGTGATTGAAATTCAATTTCAATAACAGCAGTGGTTAAATTTTAATTTCAATAGCTAGTGTGGTTGAAATTGACGGCCATCATTTGTTATAAATACACGCAATACAAAATAGCATGCCATAATGTTTTTTCTATAAAAAAATTAACGTTGCCTTAAAAAATGAGCCCTGTGTCACCATAGTACGAAGTAAGTATAATAAAAATATTTCATTATGCTACTCTCTCATTTAAGCGAGTGTAACAAGGATGGCATTATTTTAGTATTTTCTCGGTGTTTGGGAATGAAGTTGACTAACGTCGTATATCTCTTAAGAATGCTATACTGCCAGACTAACCATAATGTCGTAGATCAAGCAGCAGTTTAGTAAAATTAAACCAATTTAGGAAACAAAACCGCAAATAGAAGAAAATAAATTGAAAATTTCATTCTGACAAAATGTTGTGGTTATTGATATAAATTCGCTTATAACGTATATTAATTTTAAAGTGATTAAAGAAACATCAGGGAATTTCGCGAAAAACGTTGGAATAATGGGCAATTTTGTATACGTTCATTAACACCTTACATTTATTTACATAGAAAAAGTAAACACAAATATGTCCTTGTCTGGCGCTAAAACTCAAACAATATTTGAACATTACATATAATTTCGTAAAAATAGTTAGAATGAAATACCACCTTTAAAAAAATATGTATGTACATATAGTCGTAATCACGAAAGAATAAGGCTCGTCATAGGTTACCTGAATTTAGTAAAGACAATCGTAGTTTAATAACGAACATTAGAAACATAAGACA
>JAHWXV010049507.1:0-11244 GCA_024586415.1 Phrixothrix hirtus
TAGTAAATATTGCATTTTTTGTATTATTTGATTTTTATAGTAATTTCGAAATTTTGGCATGTATTTAATTGACTGGTCAAATTGGACACAGCACTATGTACACTGCAATTTAATTTTGCCTCTTTCAAAAATGGTTAAAAAGCAAAGACGTGACATGGGTACCTTTTTGGATAATTATAATGGAATCCCTTAAAAGAAAACAAAACTGTAAATTTGAAGAATAGGGACTAAAGAAGCAAGGATCCCACCTGTTTGTATATCACAGCGTTTTATTAGTTTCTGGGCGTATAAAGCAGTAATGGATAGTAATGACTGTTGTATATAAGATCAATTTAATGTTAGTAGGATTAACGAGTAGTCATGGTTTTTTGGTAGTTTTTGTTATTTTCCGGTTAGTTTAACTGATTCTGTTTGTATGTCAGATTGTTCCAGTTTTTCTATTAAATAGCTAATAAGTACTCTTGTGCATAATTGTGCTAGTCTATACGAACAATTTAATTCAAAAGTAAGTCATTTTAACAATTATATAGAACGAATGATCAATATTTTATTTGTAATGATGTACCCGAAGATAGGAAAACGGCCTTCTTTTTAAGCTTACTAGGAGGATAAACTTATACTATTTTGAAAGACCTATCCGCTTCTACAATACCGTCAAGTCTTACATATCTCAAATTATAGATAAATTAAAAAACCTTTTCAGTCCAGAGCCAACAGTTATTACTGAGCGTTACAAATTCCATTCTGCAAGTCAAACGGACAAAGAATCGGTAGACGAATTTATAATTAAAATTCGTAACTTAGCCAGTACATGCCAATTTGGAAGTTTTTGGAACGAGGCATGCAGAGATAAACTGGTGTGTGGGTTACGTCGGAAAGATATTCAAAGGAAGTTGTTGTCAACCAAACAATTAAATTTCGAATTAGCATGCAATGAAGCCTTAGCTAGGGAGTTTACAGAACATCGATGGAGCAAGACAAGGGGAATATAAACAAATTTAATTCAAGTAAAACGCAAGTAAAAGAGGGCGTCAGTCCAATGAAGTCGAGGAATCGGCCAAAATATAATCAAGGATCAAAAGGTACGTCACCGTCTTGTTTCAAATGTGGTCGTTTCCACAATCCAATGAATTGCCCAGTTAGATGGGAGTGTTACACATGTAAAAAACATAGACATAAATCTAAAATGTATAGAAGTCAGAGAAATGGAGTAAAAGCAAATGAAAATAAATTCTCACTTGAAGAACAAGAGCAGTCAGATAAGGGTTCAGAGACATTGATGCACGTGAAAGAAAAATTGAAGTAGTATTACCATGCATAACTACACTATTAGTAGAAAGTAGACCTATAGCGTTTGAACTAGATACAGGTGCGTGTAAAACAGTAATGTCAAGGAGTACATAGAAGTCAAGTTTCAAAAAGTCATGGTTTTTTGTAGTTTTTGTTATTTTTTCGTTTAGTTTAACTGATTCCGTTTGTATATCAAATTTTTCCAGTTTTTACATTAAAAAGGAAATAAATATTCTTGTGCATATTTGTGCTATTTTATACGAACCCATTACATAACAATGAGCACCACAATTAGTTTAATAAATCTTTCTGGAGCCATTGGGTACGCTAATTTCACTAGTTATGCAATTTCAATTTCAAATTACTGGGGATTCTCTCCAATTCTCTGCACCCGATTACATAATTGGGTATAGTAGACTTATTTGCAGATGTTTATTACTATATCGCATTTCTAATCTTAAAACAAGAGAGCCAAAAGTATTCTGCAGGCTATTTGGTATGGTTTGTAGAATGTTCGGAGCATCCCCACGTAGATCCGGTATTAAGGCGGTCGCATTTTGTTCAATTGTTCATTTATTCGATGTTACAGTTGCCTTGAATTGTTTATAATCATACGCGGATTGCTTTCATGTATCTTCTAAGGTTTGTCATGCCATATTCAGCAGCAGGCAAGTAAGACACCTGCTGAACATTGATTTCGTTTACTTGTTTATGAGGAACAGAGGTCGACTCCTTCTTATGCATGCAGAGTTCTTCATCTACGATTAAGAAGATAGACTTTTGACGTAGTTTATCATACTTGTTGGTTACCTCCTCACACTTTATTGATATCTCATCAACTTTTTATAGTAATACGTTCAATTTCTTCTATTAATCTCAGGTCCTTTTTGCTCTGCGTGATCGTAACTGCATTTGTAATTTCCCCTGAGTTTATTTTGACCAGATCTAATTTCTTCTTGCAATTTATTTTGGTGTGGATTTATAGATACCATTTCCTTTTATAATTTGCTTGTAATTTCTTCTTACAATTTAGGTTGACTGGATTTCGTTTCTTCTTGATTGCAATCCACCTTTTCGTGTAATATAACCTGGTTAGGCTCCATTTTTGTCGATTAGAATCCACTTTATTCTGAAACCTTTGCAACATTTCTATCTGCGACTCAATATTTGTCACAGATGACTGTTTGAAAGGAAGAACAAATGTCGTGACGCACAAAATAAATACCGGTGATGCTCAACCAATATGTCAACGACCATGGAGGCTGCTTTTATCCAAACGAGAGATAATCAAGGAGATCGCCCACGAAGGGATAATAGAGCCATTCAGCAGCCCTTGGGCATTGGCAGTTGTACTAGTCAAGAAGAGCACTCGATGTTGTGTGTATTACCGTCATTTAAACAGGCGACCAAAACGTACAGCTATCCTCCACCCACAATTGGCGACACTTTAGACACGTTTTCTGGCCCCAAATTGTTTTCAAATTTAGACATGAAAAGTGGATATTGTCATTGCGCACCGAAAAAAGACAGCATTCTCTATTGGACCTGGTCTCTAGCAGTTCACTGTGATGCATTTTGGCTTGTGCAATGCACCAGAGACGTTTGAAAGGGTAATGGAATTTATCCTGAGGGGAGTGTCTTGTTTAGTATACTTGGACGATGTCATAGTTATTGGAAAGACCTTCGACGAACACCTGAAAGATCTCCAAGGGGTGTTTCAAAGACTACGAAGTGCACATGTACTACTTAGTCCGAAAAAGTGCAACTTGTTTCAAAACAAAGTCAAATACTTGGGCCATGTAGTCTCTGAAAAAGGCGTGGCAGCTGACCCAGAGAAAATTGAATCCATACGAAAATGGCCACAATGTGGATATGCAGACATCGCAAAGCGACCTACAAAACTTAGTGAAGAAAACCAGCCATATCTATGGAGAAATAGCTGCCAAGAGTCATTTAAAACATTTAAACAAACGTTGATAACGGCACATATACTCAGTTACTTTAGAATAGAAGGAAGATTTTCCTTAGATACCGATGCTAGTCACATCGGCATTGACGCAGTGCTATCGCAAATTCAAGTCGGACAAGAACGTGTAATTGGGTATTTTAACAAAGTGTTGTCCAAACCTGAGAGGAACTATTGTGTTACGCGCAAAGAATTGCTAGCGATGATAAAGGCTGTTGAACACTTTTACAAATACCTCTATGGACGAAATTTCTAATGAAGAACTGATCATGCAGCATTGAAATGGCTCTTACAATTTAAGCATCTAGAAGACTAAATAGTGAGATGGATTTAACGGCTACAAGAGTATGATTTTGAAGTTGAACATCTTGTCGAAAAAATTTATAGAAATGCTGATGCTTTATCAAGATAGCCTTATACAAAAGGTTGCAAGCATTATACTAGGTTGGAGTCAAAAGTTGAAGATCCTCTTGCCAACCTTACTACTGTAAATAACGATGATTGGAGCTCAGATATTGTCAAATAACATCAAGATCAAGAAATAAGAATAAGAGTAATGAAGGTTGAAAGCTAGGTTTGGAGGAAGTGGCCTGATTTAATCCGACTGTTAAAGAATATTGGTCCAAATGGGGCTCCTTGTAAGTTCAGGACGGCCGTTTAAAAGGAGCCCTGGAAAATGATAATGGAAGTAAAAGACGAATACGGTTGGTGGTTCGGAAAGGCAGAGTATCCGAAATTCTACGACAGCTGTATGATCGTCCATTAGGAGGGTATATGGGAGTAAAGAAAACTCTTGACAACGTGCGAGAAAGATTTTACTAGATGAACTTCAAGGATGTTGTTAAGGAATGGTGTCAAAAATGTGGAATATGTACATCTGGGGAGGCGAAAGGTACTAATGCGGAAATATAATGTGAGTAGTCCATTTGAAAGAGTAGCTATCGATCTAGCTGGTCCGTTTCCAGAAACCGAAGCAGGAAACGAATACATCCTGGTTGCAATGCACTATTTTAGTAAATGGATGGAAGCATACGCTCTACCTAATCAAGAGGCAGTGACAGTGGCCGAGACCTTGGTAAGACAACCGTTTAGCCATTTTGGGATTCGTTTGGAATTACGCTCAGATCAAGGAAGAAATTTTGAGTCAGCCGTGTTCCAAAGCCCCTACCAACTGTTGAAAATGCGCAAGGCCAGAACAACTGCTCTTCACCCACAGTCATGTTGAATGGTAGAACGGATGAATCGAACAATGGCAAAGTATTTGTCAAAAGTTGTCACGGACCATCAAAGAGATTGGGATCAGTACTTGCATCTGTTCCTGATGGCATATCGATCAGCCGTACACGAATCGATAGGAGAGACCCCAGCTAAAGTGTTATTTGGGCGTGAAATGAGACTACCGTGTGATCTGGAGTTTGGTAGTAAGCCTGGAGAGGAGTGGGTCGCTGGAAATGCATATGTTGTAAGCCTACGAAGGAAACTAAATTCCATACATTAGAGAGTTCGCAATAACATTCAGATTGCCAGCGATAGAATGAAAGTCCAGTATGATGTAAGATCCAAAGTTGGAGGATTTCAACCCAATGAACTAGTTTAGTTGTACCAACCTTAGCGGCGACAAAGCCTATCTTGGGAAGGTCTGTATATAGTGTTCATGTAAGGCATGACTAACACGTTCTTAAGATATACCTATAGTGTCTGCAATCACACGCACTTTTAATCGACGATCATTTAAAACAACATTATGAACTTTGGTGATCATTTCGTCAGTGGTAGCCTCTTTTAAACATCCTGATCTTGTTTCGTGTTTGGTACTCATACAGCCACGTTTAAATTCAATCATCCAAAAACAAACTGTATTAAATGATGGCATAGATTCGCTGTAAACATTATCTAACTCTTCTTCAATTTATTTAGGCCTTTTCCTGGCGATAGAAGTGTTTAATTACAGTACAAGATTCTCTTTTGTCGACATTCACAAAGAGCTTACATTGTAAAATGCTACTTTTGTACTGCAAAAAAATTGATGGTATTTGGAAATATTCCATTGGAGAGTGTATAGCTGAATTTCATGCGAAATATCCAGATGTTACGGTGGTTCATAAAGCTTTTATAAATACTTTGTATCCTTCGGTGGCATTATTTCGAGAAACTGGTAGTATCAATAGGAAAGAAGATAGAGATCGACCTAATAAAGGTACTGCGGATAATATTGCAAGTATTAGCCAAATTTTAATAGAAACACCTACTATTTCCATTCATAGCGCTACATAGAATATCAATTTATAATATGGTACAACCCAAAATATTTTGAAACAGGATTTGCACATGTGGCCATACACGATAACTGCAGTTCAAGAACTAAAAGCTATTGATTTCTACAAAGAGAAGTTTTGTCAATGGTTTATTTAGAACATGAATGACGACAACATATTCCATCTTACTCTTTTTTCAGACGAAGCTTGGATATATCTTTCGGGGTATATCAATTCGCAGAATATACGAATGTGGTCTGCCGAAAAACCACATATTAAACGGTAAGTTTCATTGCATCCAGAGAAAATTAATCGGCGCAATATTTTTTGATTGTACAGTTACAGCCCAACGATATAGAGATTAAATTATTCTACCGCTTGTTAATCAACTGCATGATGATGAACCTCGAACGTGTTTTTTTCCAACAAGATGGGGCTTCTTCTCACACCATACAAGAAACAATCCAACTTTTAAGAGAGTTTTTTCAAGACCGATTAATAAGCAGAAATACTGAAATACCATATCCTCCTAGTTCTTGTGATTTAACAGTTTCAGACTTTTTCGTATCACCATACCTGAAGAATTAAATACTTCACCTAACATTTTACAGAACGTTTTCGAGAATTTAAAACGAAGAGTTCAAAAATTCGTTGAATACAATTGTCATGATTTCGAACATTTATTGTAAATATTGTAAATAAATTTCCTATTTTAATTTAATAATAAAGTTGACATTATTAATAGATAATTTGGAGGTTATGCATTTGCTTTGGTTGGCGTACAGGTGTCTAAGCTACGCGCTAGGAAAAAATTCATAGCCCACTGGGAACTGAAATTTAAATGATCGCATGTTATTACACGACCACCTTTTATGATTGAGGAATATACCAAATGGGATTTGAAAAACATAATTCATCTCTAGACTATGCAAATTACTAATAATAGTCAGTACAATTTAAATTTGGATATACCGCGTCAACAGAGTGATGAGCCCCCTCATTTCCTTCCAGAAATTCGGAAGTATCATTAAACGGATTGAAAATCATGATCTTACAGAATGGCTTGCTAACTCTTTTAAGTGTACCTCGTTAGGCTTTTTTGCGGGGTTACGTTAAATCAGAAATTTATCAAGCGAAACTCTATTCACATATCTCCATAGAACAGAAAGGAAAGTACGTGAAGGGATTCTAAATAGACTTTTTATTGTCTACAACTTTAAGGAGAGAATTTCGAACATTTATTGAAACAAGGACGAGTATTAACAAATTTTATATTTTTAATCACATTTTAATTTTGGTAAATAGAATTAACCTAAATTTTAAAACTATGTTTTAACTGACACATTATGTCAAATGACTTAAGTAATATTTATGCTAGAATTGGTATCTCTAGAGTTTGAATACGTTATTTCATTTGGTCCAGAAGTTAGCGGGGCTTGGGGGTCACTTTACTACTGAAAGTAACAATGTATTACAATAATCCTATACCGTATTAGAATTCTAAATCAAAATTATGTTTAACTTCCACAGAATACTTTGTTTGATTGGGTCAGAGATCATCGAGTTCATCATAAATATACAGAAACAGATGCAGATCCTCACAATGCCAAAAGAGGATTTTTCTTTGCTCATGTGGGTTGGTTAATGATGAAAAAACATCCAGACGTGGTAAATAAAGGGAAAGCAACAGACATGAGTGATATTTTAGCTGATCCTGTAATACAGTTTCATCAGAGGTAGGTAATATTTTTAAAAATATTTAGAATACGAAAATGTATTGTTATAATAGTAAAAAACCACTGTCAAGAAATGTTATACCAATTATTATAAATACACCTTTAAATTTTTCCTGAAGCAACTCCGTAATTTTGTTTCGTAGTATAGAGAATTATTAATTAGAAATTCCCCTTTTATATTAAATAATTCGCAACTGTTACGTAGATGCTTATGTATTAGTTTCTAAATATTAAATTATTAATGTCAGAGTTTATTAACATCTATATTAGAATACGTTTTTGATATTTGCATTATAAATAAATTCAGTCAATATAACACTATAAAAACTTTATACAGAATGTTTCTAGAGGTTGATGGAATTACACAGACAAACAAAGAAAATCAAGTAGAAATTCTAAATCTCCACTATTTTTTTTGAAATATATAAGGTGTTCCATTTAACTTATTCGGAATTTTATTTCTCTATTTCAATTGAAATCATCAACTGGAATAAAATTTGTCAATTGCGTTTTAATAAATTATTCTTCCTGCAAAAATATTATGGTGGAATTTAGAAACAATGGATGTCTTTTTTAAATTATAATTTAACATTTTATAATAACTATTAAAAGCACTGATTATAAACTTTCAACTGCTTGCAATAATACATGGTGGACCGCAAAGGCGAGTAGAATTGGAAAATTCATTAAAAGGATGCTATACATATTAATGAAGTTTTTTTTATTAACATTAAGGTAGATACTATTTAGGTGTACACCATCACCTAATAAGTGCTCTTGAAATCTGGGCCTTAAGTTGGTACATTCTGTGTGGAATTGCAACAATTTCTTCTAAAATATTGTCCTTTAACTGCGATGTCGTGGTTGATTTGTTGCTATAACGACGGCCTTTTAAACATGCCCAGAGAAAAAGTTACAGGAAGATTTAGTTTACGACAGCCAAAAATTTTATATTCGTGTATCTGGCGTATTGTATTGTGGAAATCAAATTTTGATGCTATAGGAGTCAAATGTTTGTAATCTTAGTAAGAAATATTTTTGTAACATTGTAATGTACTGGCTAGAGTTTACGGTTACAGCCTCGTTTGGCTCATTTTTAAAGAAATGGGGGTCAATTACCCCGTGGGCTGAAATGGCCATCCAAACTATAACTTTTGGCAAGAAATATTCCCATAATATTGTTATGTACTAGTTTGAACTTACGGTTATAGCCTTGCCTTGGTCATTTTCAAAGAAGTGGGAGCCAATGACCCCTTGGGCTGAAATGGCTGCTCAAACTACAATTTTAGCTGAATGCAGAGGCTTTTGATGTTTCAATTTAGGATTCTTCTATGCTCAATATCGCCAATTTTGTCATTACTGTGGTCATTTAAATGAAAATTAACGTTGCTCGAAAAGAAACGCTGTTAAAACTTGCAAAATGCTTCAAAATTGTTTCGAAAAATGTATGACGTGACCACTGGGTTTCAATTCCTGTACTAATTGTACCTTATATTGGTAGAATTTAAGGTTTTTTTTCAAAATACACCATAAGGATGCTCGTGGGATGGTAAGGCCAAATGATCTCTTGTGAGCTAACAATCAGATATCTTGCTGTACAGAAGTTCCAATTCCTGTAATTTATTCATCAGTTCCTTTTGACCTTGGACATCCTAGGTTTCTGGCTAGAAGTGTAGCCTACAACTTCAAAACTGTTTGACCCACGACCTAATCATTCATTCACTGGATACTGATTTAGGTGATTATGCATTGCTTGCATTTCTGTGAATAATTTTTACAAAGAACCTGGTGAAGCGCCCCATTATAGCTAGACTATCAAGGGTCTAGATACTAATCAAGATCACGTATGCACCGTTACTGTTCATTGCTTACACGCAATAGTGTATTTAAAGTCGTACGTCTTTATGTCCCACTCCTTACATGCTGTTTCAAATTTTTCCTTTAACAGAGGCTAAAATTTAATGAAAATATTTAAAACTCTATATAATATTCATCTGAATAACTAAATTAAGTATTTAAGAGAGTTCGTTTATAATTGTAGAATAAATAATCAAAACAAATAAAGGTAGAAACATACATAACCGGGACGTACCCGGACTGGAGCAGTGCCGTTACTCGATGGAAAAATTACACCATTGAATTAACTGGGATCGAGACACGTGTCTTGATCCCATTTAATTCATTGGTATAATTTTTCCACCGAGTAACGGCACTGCTCCGGTCCGGGCACGTCCCGGTTATGTGTGTTTCTACCTTAATTGTAAATATATTATGAAGAAAGGCTTTTACAGCGGAAATCGCTGCAATATAAAGGTCTCTGCCAGGTTTGTAAAAGGGACAAAATGATATCGCTAGAAGCATAATAATTCAACATGTCAACCAAGCTAGAGGCCTGGCAAGCTATTTCCAGACGTTGATTTTTTCTTTTCTCTTGCAATTTTAAGAATAAATTTCTTCCTTTGTGTTTTTTATGAGGAGTCGTAGAATATAATGTTTATGGGATGTATGTAGTTAACAGAAAACGATCAACTGAGTAAAAGTATGCAATTAATTCCGAATAATTAAGAAAGTTACAAGATATAAAACTATAATCAGTGTTAAAAAATGCAAGTAGTCAGAAATTACTTTTAAAATAAATAATGTACTGTTTTTTTAGTTTAGAATTTTTGAATTTTGAAAAATTATTTTGTATGTAGCAAAAACTATTAAAATAGTTTTACAAGGTTGTTACATTTTAATTATAAACACTTTAAAAGGGTTTTCTTTATAACCAAGAAACATTTTTAAACCAAGCAAAGTAAACTTACAGACTAAGATCTATTAAAAAATTTGTTCCAACGCCCTTTCTCTTTTTTTGTCCTATTTGATCTCTTTTGATAGCTCTAGGGCATGCTACTAATTGGTATAATAACCGAGAGACCGAAAGAATAAATATTCAGATAGTAATAAGAATTTATTTAATAAACAAAAGATCCTCATTAAGGCCACAGTTATAAATCATACAGCTTGGTTCAACAATTGAAACATCTGTATAGTAAATAATTGAAATAAACTTAAATTTCTTATATAGGTAATTTGCATAATTGTGGTATATGAACAAAAATGAAGAAAAACAGGTTCGCATTTAACAATTGAAACATCTGTATAGTAAATAATTGAAATAAACTTAAATTTCTTACATAGGTAATTTGCATAATTGTGGTATATGAACAAAAATGAAGAAAAACAGGTTCGCATTTAACAAGTTATTTAAATTCATTTTCTCTATGACATCTCATATCATAAAAGTTGGTAAATAAAATAAGACTAAATCACACATCGGTTACCTAGTTTGAGTTAGAACATTAAACGCTACAAAAGCTAAACGCAATAACAATTAGTTTGCTCTATCTAAATAATATAATTTTACCGCATGAATTTAAGTAAAATGATTTGGAACAAATAAATTTTTAGTTAGGCAAAGAGAAAAACATAAACATGTATGTACGTACAATATACGCCTGTAGTGGAAATTAAATGATTTACATTTTAGGTATCTTCTACAGTTTATTCTATTTTTTAAAAGATTTTTAATCGATTTAATGTTTGAAAAAAATAAGGCCGCTGACGCTGTGTTGAATTTGCAGGAACCTAAACGGTTAAATCTTTAATTATTTTCGCGGGGGCCTAAATCTTGTTCTATAAGTGAATACACAAACACTAGTATAATGAAAATGTATTAATAGAGGTTACAACTTACAACGAGATTTAAGCAAAATGTCCAAAATTTCAGAGCAACAGTTTTAACCATTTAAATAGCGGTGTAATAAAATTCTGTAAATTGTAAACAAAAAATATACCGAAAATAGTGTAAAATTATAACGTAATTCCTCTCAGAGGAGAGTTATAAAAAATCGGCCAAATAATAACGTGTGTAAAAGAACTCGTCTTATCAGAGTCACATATGGTTAACAAAACGTATGTCTCAGAATGATTTGCAAAAATGTACATTGTAACT
>JAHWXV010049605.1:0-11996 GCA_024586415.1 Phrixothrix hirtus
TAAATTATTCATGAACCTTAGTGAAAAAGACATGTAAATATTATTTTATGTGATTATAATTGTTTATCTAAACCGAATCCATATCTTCTTATTTTAAATACCTTAAGTTTTAGGAACATAATATAATATATTTTCTTACGGGAATGCAAAAGGTTTAAATAATTAGGTACGCGCAAAAATTATAAGTTTTTGAAATAATACTCATGATACAACTTCTCCAGTGGCGTGTAAGAAACCAAGTACATAGTAAGTATCCTGATTATCACCATTTCATCTACAATTGGAGTTCATCGTCCTTATTAGAAATCTCCAGCCGTCTGTGACCTGTCGTAAGTCCCAACCGATAAGGTGGCGCCCAAAAATACTATGACTTTTGCCCAAACTTTGACTTATCAAAGCAGTTCTGAAATTCCAGTTCAATTCCTACCAATACCACGTTAAAAGCCCCCTATTCACTAACTGATGCTACCGACGCATCGAACGATTTTAAAAACCAAGTTATAACTTATGGTAAAATAGATAATGTTGTAACTGAGTTTTTATGATTATGGTTAAAAATTTTACTTCTAATTAACGTTTAGTGGATTTTTAGTGTAGAGATGGTTGTTGATGCAACATTAAAACAAAAACATTAATTCATACCAACATGTCTAAGAATATATAAAATTGTACACATTAAAATTGTCAGACGCAAATCATGTAAATTAATTTAGATTAAATGGTTAAGAGGTCAGAAATCGGTGGATTTGTTAAACAAATGTGGAATCCAAGTCGTGAATGATCAACTCAATAGAAAGCATATTTAAAATTTGCATGGAAACTTTAAAATTCTACCTACGACGGTTTTAATACGAATTTCTCATTAAATGACATGATCTATGTAAATTAACGTAAGAACCACAAAGTGCATCTCACTCATTGATTTAAATTGAAAATGCAAGCTACTGTACTTGATAAGCAAACCGTAAATAGGTTATATAAATTGCAACTACCAAAAGCATTGTTTTTCTGATTAGCCAGCATTGGTGAAATATCGCACAGTCACAGTGTAATCGGTGATTAATTAAATCAATTAAAAAAACGTAAAAATCGCAAGAATAAAGTGGCACTTCAGGTCATTCGATTTTAACTAAATTCTTGCTATCTCATGTACAGAAAATATAAAACATAAATATAGCTTTTTATTTTCATATAATGATTACTTTTTAAGATACTTTGTTCACAACCTATACTTTAAGTACTTCCGGTTACTCAATTTTCAAAAATGTATTACAGAAACTCCTTGATCAATATAAAACGAAACTAAGCAGCTAACAAATATACTAAGTTTAAAAAGATCGATATAGCTGATTTTTAGAAAACCGTGAAAATGAAGAATTCAGAAAATACCTAAAAATGACAGAAATAAGCTGGTACTTCCGGATATTCGATTTTACAAAATTTATGATTTAGCCGACTAAGGTGATTGTGACCTTAAATATAAATTTCATTTAGCTACGGTTTTATTTTCATAGTTATTTTCGTCAGAGTTAACGGCAAAATTAATTCCGTTTGCTCGACATGCAGAAAATTTGGTGACAACCAGCCTAGATTATATGAAAGAGCATTAAATTTCTAAGAAATGTAGTAATTTTTAAAAAAATTGTTGTAGCCTATTTCGAACAAATCCCCAAAAATCAAAAAATGACATGAGTAATGTAGCACTTCCAGTTTTCCGATTTCAGTGAAATTGTAGCGGTCGCGTGCGACGATTGAGTGCAATTGAAATATAAAGTTTTGTTATTCTAGGACTTACGGTTTTTGAGTTATCGTGTTCACCAGCACCACGTAGACACAAGCACATGCACACGCACAGACACACACACGCATTCTCACACGCTCACGCACACGTACACGCACACTCACACGCACACGCGCACACACACACGCACACGGACACGCACACTCACACGCACACGCGCACGCACACTCACACGCACACGCACACGCACACGCACACGCACACGCACACGCACACCCACATTCACACGCACACGGACATGCATACGCACACGCACGCACACACACTCGCACATACTCGCATACTGGTACACACTCGCACACATCCGCACATACGCACAAACGCACACACGCACACACCCACACACGCACACACCCATGCACGCGCACACGCGCACTCGCGTACGGGCGCACACGCGTACACGCACACGCACAAACGCATGCACTCATACACACGCCCACACGCACGCACGCATGCACATACGCACGCACGCACGAACGCGCGCACCCACGCTCGCACGCACGCACGCACGAACGCGCCCGCGCACACACGCACGCGCTCTTGCACGCTCGCACGTACGATCGCACGCACGCACGCACACACGCAGGCTCCCCCGCATGCACACACACACAGATACACACACATACACACACGCACACAGAACAATTTTCAAAAACATGATTTTCTTACTCAGCGGACCCGAAAACGTGTATTAACACTAAAATTTCGTCATGGAAAGTTTTGGTCGAAAACAATACTTTCTCTTTTACCTATATTTCATATAGACACAGATACACACACATACACACACGCACACGGAACAATTTTCAAAAACATGATTTTCTTACTCAGCGGACCCGAAAACGTGTATTTCCACTAAAATTTCGTCATGGAAAGTTTTGGTCGAAAACAATACTTTCTCTTTTACCTATATTTCATATAGGGTAAGAGAAAGTAACAATTGAAAAATTGAAACAAGTAATTAAGACAATCAAGGAAAGATGAACCACTGAATATAAGCAACATTTTGTACGTTATAATTTTGAGCCAAAATGTAAGTAATCAAACTAAATCTCTAATAATTAAATTTTACACTTCCTATGACAATTATAGGTGGCCGAGGTTATTCCAGGGGTGGTAATGTATAACTCCAGACAATTCCGGAATATATCAGGGTACAGCACCATCTTTGATGTAATGACCTGAGCAAAATAATACATACGTACAAGCACAATGGAAATTTTTTCCAAATTAATGTGTAAGGAAAAGTTAATAATTTTAAAGGAAGAAAGCAACAAGTGTTTCACCTCAAATTCTTTTCTAGACTATCGGTCAGTATTTGGGTACGATCGGGTTTTCGTTCTCCTCTAATATTCTTTCTCGGAGCTGTTTTAGGATAAGAAATAATATTCTCCCCATGTAAAGACAAAATAAATGATTAGTATGTAATTGAACTCTAAAATAATTCAAGTTCTGATTAACATGATGCCTTCTTGAAGGTAGTGATTAGTTTGTTGTTAGAAATTGATGTTTCGTTATTGGCCTCTGCTTAAGGTACCTTTCTCCGATTGGCGGTCAGCAACAGCAATCATGAATGAATTATCGTGGCAGAAAATATTTTCATTAAGCGGCCAAATCCCGGTACGTTCGAAACCATTTATAATATTGCATTTGATAAAATCTTAGACAAACGTCTTTTTTAACAATTCAGAAATATTATAAACAGTAATTAACTTTCCTAGATTCAACGCTATAAAATCTACCTAGGCTTGATTTTATCTTATCCTTGGCAGCCCATATACTGCAATATTTAGATGACGAAGCTTGTGACGCTAAAAAAGCTATAAAATGCACCCGTGAGTTTCTAACTGCTGTAATAATTTCCTTTAAACATTTAGCATGCTCTGCAAAATTACCGAAAACTTTAAAAACCCCTCTCTGGTCATCCATCCATTTGAATGTCATTGGATTAAACTATTAACAGGTACAGAATGTACTAGAAGTTCAAAATTTCTCTCTATGGAAGAAATATATAGGGTGATTTTTAATCTGTACGCATAAACTTGAGAAACTCTAGTTTAGGACAAATAATGATATAATTAAAAAAATTGTACTAAAAGTTTTTTAGTTTCGCAAATAACTGTCTATTTGAGATAATAAAAAAGTAATAAAAATAATGATTGAAAATATATTTAAACTAATATCATTGCAAATGTTCAAAGTTATTTCCATAATTTTTAATGCACAATTGATCTCGCCGAATCCATGAGTACATGCACGCACGATCTAAACCAGACTGTACTCAAATTGCCTCAAGGGCAGCATAAAATTGAGTAAATCTTCTAAGGTTCATTCATATACACCTTAGTTTTTGTGTGACCCCAAAAATAAAATTCAAAAGGATTAAAGTCGGGCGATCCAGGAAGCCACCTAACAGGGCCACTTCGGCGTATTCACTGCCCACGAAACATATTGTTGAAATGTTGCCGCATGGGTTGGGCTAAATGTGGTGAAGCTTCATCGCGAAGAAACCACATTGAGATCAACTTCTTAGAGAGTGTCGGTAAATTATCACCCGAAAATTGTAAATATCAGCCACCATTTAAACAATTTTCCGTAATAAAAGGGTTGATAGGTACTGCGTTCAAAATTCAAGTCCACTAAGTGAAAATCGGCGTTGAAGGTTTGCTCGCCGAGTTTCATGGGGATTCTATAATGGCCAAAAATGTGTATCGTGAAAATTGTGAATACCATTATGGATGAAAGCTGCCTCATCCGTAACCAAAATGTTCACGGTAAAGTTTGGGTTTAACTGATGCTGATCTAACAACCACTCGCAAAGGTTCACTCAAAGAGAAAGAGCCCCAGGAAGTAGGGCTCCTATCCGCTGCATGTATAATGAGTAGATTAAGTCGTGCTTTAGCATTGGCCACACTGTGGAGTGCGTTCATCGATAGTATTTAAAATCTCTTCAAGATTCGAGATTTTCCTAGTTGTAACGGCTCTCCTATGTTGCCCAAACATCGCTCTCAAATTTACTCTTTCTCTAGCCCACTGAACCGTACGCTAAAAGGTTTCACGTCTCAGATGATATCTTTGAGGAATCCTTGGGTATAAATATGAGCTGCAGCCACTGAATTTTGAGAAACTGTGAGGCGTATTTAGTATTTTAATGGCGTGTTTTCCAATTCAAATTAAAAATCTGATCTATTTTGATTTTATAATTTAAATTAAAAATCGAAAGTGTATTTTGACACTTCACGCAGTTGCTTACTACTTTGTTTTTGTAAACAACAAATGCAACTCATACATTATGGGGTGAACTGTTACTTTTTCAGTTTTGTGTACAAACATACGGTGTAACCATAATGATTGTGTTGACTATTTAAAATTATCTCTCTTTTTCTCTTTGTTTGTACATCAAACTAATATCCCATTCAAATACCTTTTTGTAAATAGTTGTTTGAAATTATTTCAAAAATTTTACTATAATTTATTTTAATTATAAGTTTATTTGCCCTAAGCTACAATTTTCCAAGTTTAAGCGTATAAATTAAGAATCGCCTTGTATACAGCTGAAGATTACTCCCTGCAGCATTAATGAAAGCCCATGGTGAATGATTAGCTTGGATAATTTGCCCCAACTCCGTTAATACATATACCATTTGCGGTTTGTGTGCAAATGTCATCAGCAGTAAATGAAAGCGGCAATACACATTTTCTACGCTAGCAAAAAACTGGCTTATGTTGTACTTGTTGAAGCTAGTAAATCTACTTAAGCTTGTATCATCTGAAGATCATAATCCTAGATGGGAATTTCGTCTAAAGAAGCCAAACACTGTTTACGACCTGCATTCTTTTCTTGGTCTCATTTTTCGAGAACTGTCATATTTAAGGGCTTGTCATATTTAGCTTGCAATTTTCTTGTATAAGTTGAAGTGGGATCGAAGTTCATCTTAGAATAGAATCTTTAGAATAGTTTACCACCATATTTTCTTGTTCTGCTGGAAAAAACTGTCTGCAAGCGTAGACTTCAGTGTGCATTGCGCCTTTACCATGCGAAGTAGGTTATGTTATACTTTTTAGATACGTCTCCTATTTACAAACCAAAGTTTACTTAATCTTCTACGACTTTTATTTCATCAGAACTTGTTCTCAGGCGATTTACTTATTTCACCCAAATCTTAGGAATCTGTAATATAAAACAATACGTATAAAAAGTAAAATCTATTGAAGGTAGCAGGTATAAGTCATACCTAAACTTCCTGCCAGCTAAGAACCCATTCCTCCAATATATACCTTCCATTAGTTAAATACGTCCATTTGAAAATTGATGTTAACTGAGTTCAATTTAATAATATGGGTTAGTAGTCCATATAATACACTTCAGAAAAAATTATTCAGCAGTAGTGTTGAGCATTCAAGAAAATATAGCTCACATAATATTTACAAAATGACTTTTGTTGCTTTAAAACACAAATTTCTCCAGAATACGGCACTTACTCTTTATATTAGTGCCGTGTGAAAATAGTACCTTGCTTATAGTAAGATCCATCCATTGACTAAAGTAATTTGATTAATCATATGTATTATAGGGAAAATTGCAACGAACCCACTCTCCCCACTGTGCTTAACATTCAATTAATTTTTTTCTATAATTATAAATGAACAAAATAATGTTACTGCTTTTTATCTAAACTGCACTTGTTTTGAATAAATAACTTGATCATTTTGTTTATTTCTTATTATCTTTTGCCTCATGTGGGTTTTAATCATAAAAGATTATCGTAAGTTCCAATCCACTGGCAATATTTTAATTATATGTAAAGGTACAAAAAAGTGCAAGGATTCCGAAAATTATTAAAACAACGAGGTAAATAGCAGGTTAAGATCCATCAGTCCGAAGTCATGCCACACAAATTAACCAAAATACACAACCTGTTAAATCTTTACCAAAGGAATTACCTTCGCGTTCTGAATTTTGTAACGTGATTCAGCGGTTGTACGAAAATTAATAAAAGAAGCTTTGAGTATGTGCCTGATCAAGCCCGTCTTGAGCTAACGAAATTATCCATTCTAAGCTACACAATAATCCAAAATGATCCATTGCAGCCTTCTATACATTTCTAAGGTGAAAATGTGGCATTATGGGTCCTGTCATTTTTAAGGAAAATGATTTTGCACAATATTTTGATTGCAGATTACAATGTTTAGGAAACATGACTGATAATTACGTTTTAAGCACCTGTAACTATCCAAGGAAAATTTTCGATCGAGGCTTCAAGATACATGTTTCCAGGTTACTTGATTTCACGAAATGGTGACATCGCTCGGCGATCAAGCTTGACGAACTTAGCTGCCTTCGATTTTTGTCGCGGATAGTATATGAGATATTGATGCGATTTTTAAAATAAAATATTGGTTCACAGAACATGTTTAAGAATAAATAAAATTGTACATATTGTCATTCTTGGCCATAAGAGGGTACATTAACTATCAATGTAAATTAACTTGCTATAATAGCACTTTAGGCTAGACTTAAAATGGCATCAAACGCTAGATTTGCTAAACAAACGTGAACATGCAAGGTAATGTGAGACCATCGCAATAGAATGTATATTTAAAATGTGCATGGAAAGTCTTAACAAGTCTACCAATGATATCCCTGGGTTAAATTCTCATACTAGGTTACCGTAAATCAGCACGATTTATGTAAATTACGACCAACCGATAATAAAATCTAAACTCGTTGGTTTAAATTCAAAATAGAAATCACCGTTTTTGAACAAATCAACTGTGGATAAGATATTTAAACACCCAGAAACCAAAAATATTCGTTTAACCTGAATACCCAAAATAGGTAAAGATGGAAAGATTACAGTGTAATTATTCAGTAACAAATTCAGTCAAAAGATCGGTGACCAGATCATCGCCAAACATTGATTTAGAGAAGGAACAAATTATAATTCATTTGTTACATCTGCGAATGTAAGAGGTAAAAAGGCGCTCTAAATTCAAGAAATTAATTTCTATATGAATTAGCTTGAGAAATAAACAACGTGGAAATTGAACACCAGAGATTATTTGCTACTAGAATAAAAATGTTAGTTTGCAAATCAAATATATTAACGCAATTTCGGAAGTGATGCAAAATGTGAAATTTCAAAAGACATTAAATTAGATATTTAAGAAATTTGATTTATTTAAATCTCAATAAAGGTGTACAGCTCGAGTACTCATTCAGAAATTCTTCTATTTGAATCCAACGAAATCTGCAGCTTAGCATGTTTATTTAGACCATGTTAAGTAATTCTTTTAGTTTTAGAGTAACCCTTTTGAAACAAATATTTTATTTTCTGTAAATATAAAATTTCGTTGTTGTAAGTTGATGGCAATATTAACTTCATTTATTTGAATTAATCTCATTATTTCTTTTTATTGTTTTTCTATTATTTTATTGTTTTTTATTACGTAGTACATGAAAATGACATAACTTTTATTTCGTACTTATTAAATAAATTTTAAAGAGACATTATTTATTTGTGCGAAAAAAATAATAAAGCTTGATTTTAACTACAAATTCCTCACTAGGTAAAAGGTAGATAACAGTACTCGTTGTAAGGGTCACTAGGTCGCAAGTTAGAACTACCCCAACCAAAGGTAGTTGGCCGTTGACCCAAAATAAATAAATAGATAGCCGCTCAACTAACCAAATAGTCGAAATCATTCAATTATACAGTCGCAACCAACAAACAACGAATAGATCGTCGAGTGTACGGAAATTATAATGTAATTTATAGGTATTTTGATTAAATGTTAACCCTTTTTGTAACTAAAATATAATATTGTTTATCTCTTTATATTCAATATTTAATAACGTAAACCTAAGATAAAAATGCGAGAAAACTATTGCCGCACTCGCTATTCTCTATGGTAATCATTGTTAAATATTTATGATTTCTGCATCTCATTAACGCCTTATCGCCACTGTTCGCCGGATCTATCTAATTATTTAATTAATTTACTCTATTAAAGTTGAACTTTGTTTTAACTATGATTATAAATTTTGTATTTGCAGTTAGAATTTGTGCATTTCATGTAGGGGGAAAACATTTTCTTATGTTTACTATATTATTTGGTGATGAGTTCACATTTACTGTAATTTTAGTCCTAAACATCCTGATTTTAATTGGTGCTCTATATTTTAAGAAAGTCGTTAGGATTTTATTCAAATATAATTACGTAGTGGTATAGCGAACATTAGACATCCGTTGCAATTTTAAGTCATTAATAAAAATGGACTATACTAGTTTGGGAAATTGAGGGAGTATTATTCATAAATTCAATTGGTGTGCAATTTTTATGTGTATTGTTTCAATTTATAAAAAAAGCAAACGTACAAGTAAATGCTTAGGCAAATAATTTTATGAATAGTTTTTGAATAAACCACACGTGCATGTCCAGGCAAAAATACAAAACCACTTCAGCTTTGAGCGGATTATCTATTGTTATCGAACCTTTTCCGTAAATATCGACTCGTAATAACAGTACACTTTTGTAACAAGCGGCATATTAATTCCATTTCTTTCAACTCTCGATATTTTAACTGGAAAACTTTTAACCGCTACTTAAAAATATTACAATAACTGTTTCCAGGTCTACTCTGTCGATTCGCAAACAAATTGTAGATACAAAAATAACAAATACGTTAAACACAAAACATCGACCATTGTTAAAAATTGTATATCAAAGGATAATGTACGGTAAATATTATATCTTATTTCCAACACATAAAATGTTGTCGATCATTTTCAACATATGATTAGGTTTGGTATAAATAATAACAAATTAAAAGTTAAAGGTTAGTTTTTATTATTTAGTTTGCAGTCTTCCCCAAAGAATTCTTAAGTTGTTTTCTATTAAAATTTTAAAATTAACTATGCCTTCATTATAAAAAGCACATAACGTTTTCGATTTTTAATGAGAAATGAATATACTTGAAGTCTCTAAATCATCATCAGTGTGTTAAATAATTTAGTAAAATAAATTAGAAGAGTTTAAAAGAACAATCAGTATTCTTTGATTGAACTGTTTGGTGGTGTGTAATTATATAATTGTAATAATTTGAAGAATATTTCTTTTTTTGTCATTATTATTAGTTTGTAGGTATTACATGGTCGATTTAAGGTAGTAGTAGTATTTTAAATATTTTTGTTTGCATATTAGATACCATGCGATCATTTAAATTTCAGTTCCCAGTGGGTTATGAAAAAGTTCATGTCTTAGCTTAATCCATTCTCAGTAATGATTATTTGTCAAATTGACAATTTGAATTTGTCATATTTTACAGAACGTTTTCGAGAATTTAAAATGGAGGGTTCACAAATGTGTTGGATGCATCCTTTATTATAAATATTCTAAATAAATTTCCTATTTCAATTTATAATAAAGTTCTTCCCACCAAATTTGTTGACATATAATTTGCAGGTTATGTATTGAATTTGGTTGGCGTGCGTGCGTGTTACCTACGCTCTACGGAAAAATTTGATGGCCCTCTGGAAACTGAAATTTAAATGATCATATGTTATAAGGTAGCTAGTCCAGTCTCCAGAGACAAAAAAACGATCATATTTCGTACTAATAGGTATCAAACCGAAACCTTCGGAAACAGTTAGTTCCTTGTGATTATAAAAAAGGAAAAAAGTTCGCAAGGGTAGGAGGTGTGTAAAGTCCTCAAAAATGACGTCAAAGGTGCAAAACTTTGTCTTTTCACGAATAAATCAAAAAATATGCAGATTGGGGAAAAGTGTAGATAATAAAATTGAAGAGGAGAAAATTCTGCATAAAAAAGGTTCTAATGAATTTTTACGTCCGGTTGATAGTTTACTCATAAAATTCAACATTTGAAGTGTTGAATTGCGCGCTAAAATAAAAACTCTTTTCTAAACACCCGATTATTGTTTTTTATTCACAATTAGTCTAATATACAATAATATATACTTTGTCGGCCTGATGGCTCTATAGTCTGGACACCAGTACGATTGTGCACTAGCTTACCGTAAGGCTGCTTCCAGACCCCCCTCATTGTATCCATTTCCAAACCTATACGCCTTTTACACCGGTACCCGTAGAGAAGTTTATAATACATAGAATTGAAAGCATATAAATTCTTCTTTCATTTATCGCAGGTTTTATCCAAAAACAATGTATACTTAATAAATATTTCTGAAAGAAAAAATGGAAGATTTTCAAAACTGCTTCTTATTTTTGAAATAAAAAAATTTAGGACATATTTAAAAAATATTTACTATACAGTCCAAAAGTGTTTCGAACGCATGCTTGACTTTTTTCATAAGTCATTTTTTAACAATTTTATTCGAGCATATATATGAAATTCCCAGTAACCAAACAAAATTGATAAAAATCGATAACTTGGTGATTACTTAATTTTATACCGATAAGTTAAAAATATTTTTAAATCATCTTACATGTATTAATGATGTCTAAAAACCATAATCATAAAGTTTTTACTTACCTGACTGATTTATCATAAACATTATGTCCGCTTCTTGAATTAGCGAAAGTTAATATATTTAACGCTTTCTTCGGCTTAGAAAATAAGCGAAACAAACATTTTATATGCATCTGAAAGCTGAGGTCTTCCTCTTCAAAACGCTTTTTTATACGATTATTCTATAGAAAGTTATAACCATTTTCTCATCTCGATATTACTACATTCTTGCTCAATTCTGTTTCCTGCACTGTGCCTAAGAATGCGATTGACCACACCTTACAAATGTATTTTACAAGCAAATTATGAACCGAACCTAGAAACTCATTAGAGCCTTTTTGTGCAGAATTTTCTCCTCTCTAATTTTGATATCTACACTTTTCCTCCAAATTGTATATTTTCCGACTTATCAATGAGAAACCAAATTTTTGCAATTTTGAATTCATTATTGATAACTTTGCACGCCCTCTACTCATGCTAACTTTTTCCTTTTTATATACTCACAAGATTCCATCTTGATTCCCATTAGAGTGAGGTACAAATCCCTGGCGACTGGACTCCGTATAGTAGTAAATTTTTAAATAATTTTGTTTTTTTTACCTACATCTTTCTTCTTATTTAGCCTTGAATAGCTATATAAGTGAGCCTATTCAGCGCTCTCTTTTTTGATGTGAAAGAGGGAGTGAGTGTTTTCTCCACTTTTTG